>OVAN01000236.1:551-72224 GCA_900406275.1 Anastatica hierochuntica | reverse complement strand
TATATTTATATTAATCTATGCTAAACTTTCTTTCATGGTAAATGGGCATCGCTTTTATTTTTTAACAATTAATTTATTAAAACTTCATATACAGTCTAAATAAATGGACTAGCCGCTATAAATTCTCTATTATCTAAAGAAACGGAGACGGCAAAGGTTTCTAACCTCTTTGACCATCATCCTATGTAAGTGAACGATGCAACTATGCATTAAAACAAGATTGTCATTTTTTTTGAATTTTTCTCAAAATCAGTGAGTTAACACCTACGAAAATATAGAGTTTTTTGGTAAATGTTCCATATACTGAAGTTTATATTCTTTAGTGTTATTTAAAAATTTCTAATCAAATTCTACATTTATATTAATCTATGTTAAACTTTCTTTCATTGTACAAAGGCATCGTTTCTATTTTTAACAATTAATTTATTAAAACTTCATATATGGCCTAAATAAGTTGACTAACCGCTATAAAATCTTTATTATCTAAAGAAACGGAGACAACAACTGTTTTGAACCTCTTTCAACATCATCCTATGTAAATGAACGATGCAACTATGCATTAAAACAATATTGTCATTTTTTTAATTTTTTCCAAAATTAGTGGGTTAACCCTACGAAAATTGAGATTTTTGGTAAATGTTTTATATACTGAAGTTTATACTTTAAAAATTTCTAACTACACTACTTTTGAAAAGATTTATTTGGTTTCGGCTTTTTCGCGGATTTGAAAAGATTTATTTGGTTTCGGCTTTGAATCTTGCGTATGTGCAATCTTGAACTTTTCGGTTCTATAATCAAAAACATAAAGGATAGTTACAAAGAGATGAGTTTTCCGGTGTTTCGGTTTTATAAACCAAACTCATACAACCAAACCTCCGGTATAGAACCGAACCAAACCAAATCAAACCTGATCGCGTACCATAGCAAACCGAAACTCCTCCTGCGGTCATTGAAGCCTGACCTTCTCTACATGTTTGCTTGAGTAGAGGAGAAATTTTAAACAATGGAGATGAAATTTGAGAAGCAAAGCCTTTTTTTTTGGTATTTACATGACAATGCTTTAGGATTATCCTCTTCATAAGCAAGCTTTGGAGTCGTCCTGCGATCTTTAGCCGTTAAGAGAATCCTTCAAAGAGAATGGAGGAAATGTATCCTATCAAAAGACAAGGGATAGCGTTTTTAAACACCGGCACTATTACAGCGAAGCAGATCATATCCGTGCGTTAAATACCGAAAAATTATGATTACTTTGCCATTCTCCTCAGTCAAGTATTGTCTAACGACTGTCACCTGTTGAATTAGCCTTTCCATTGGTGTGTATCTTGGACGGTTTCCGTGTTCTGTATGATCCGAGTCAAAACTTGTAATTCGCAAAGGTCCCAATAGGCCAGCCAGAGAATTGTTTGGAACATAAATAAAGAACTGACCGAGCATTGTGCGGTTCAGATTATCGGCAACCTGTTGTCGATGTTCAGAGCTCAAAAGATGGAACATTGGAGATTTCTCGGGGTCTTCGTACGCCAGCAATGCCATTACATCCTGCGAAGGACAACAAATCGAGGTTAAGTAACTCTCCCATCATTTGACTTTACATCGAGATGGATTGGATTCTAACAGAGCTTCATTCACACTTACTTCAAGCTTTTCTACATACTTTTCGACCAACCCAAAAGGAGCCAATCTTGTCCGAGCAAATTCAAGAGCTTCTGTGCTGCAAACACAAGCAAGAAACCGTTTTCAAGATTCGACGCATTAGTAAACCCAAGTTCTTTTCTCGAAAAAAACCAACTCTCACCACTTTGCAGCACAAACTAACTCCACAAAATGAAGGCATAGAAGATCAAAATGCAAATCTTTGTTTTTCTGAAACAAGTCGTGCGAAAGTTCTTCCGTTAGCTCAACAGCTTTCAACGCCTTCATCTCCATTACAAGATGTATTATCTCTACAACATTTTAACATATCAATCAAAACACACATAATATCCACAGAGTAACAAGCAGATCAAAAGCTTTACTCACGTTTTCTTCTGGCCAAATCATCACGATCAACAGCGGGCTGCTTTATCCCGATACTAGAAGCAAAAGAGTCCGCGGTTTCGTTGAAGCAATTGTGCAGAAGATGTGACATTACAATGCTCTGAATATCATTATCACTCACAACCTATCAAGAGAGAACAATCTCTTTAACAAAACATCTCCATGGCCGCTAAAATCAGATTCCACAGTAGCCAAAATCTAAAGCAAAGATCGCTAATACACAAGACGATAAACGAATTCAAACGCCATTGATGTATTTTGCGAAGACCTAAACACAGAACCTAAGAATAATCCGAAACTACTCAATCAAATGTAAGAGGTAATGAATCATCCTATAGTAAGATCGTGATTCTAATTTCGAAAATCTCGAGAGGATCATAAGCATTTTTCAGGCGGAGACAAATGAAAAAAAGAGAAGTCAGAATAGCTTACGATGTGTTCAAATTTACGAGGATCCATATTTGTAGAGACGATCGGTGTTGAATGCTTAAGCAAATCTCGTTGATGTCGCCGGAAAAAGGAAAATATGGATCTCCGACGCCGGTGAGTGTGATCGGAGAGACTAACGATGGAGAAGAGAAGAGAGAACAAGAGTTGAAATAAAATTATTAAATTTTTTTGCGGTTTTTTTTAATATAGAGATTTTTTAAAAACCGTGACACATATTCCACGTGTATTAAACTGATTTGTTGGCCGTATTGATGGGTCCCACAATAATACAGATTGATTTAGCGGAACCAACGATCCGTCGTCGTATTGAGTTATTCCATGCGGTCGAACTTGACTCGGATATCTAACGGACAATTTACAAATACGGAAAGGTACTAATACATAAGAGTTTTAAGTCGTCTTGAAATAACACGTTTTATCAGGAAGAGATGCTCATAGACACGCGAGTCTTTTCTGAATCAATACATTGAAGAACAAGAAGAAGAAGAGACGAAAACAGAGCTACAAGAGTCGAAGAGAGAAACCGTTTGATTCTACTTGTCTTTAAGAAAGCAGAGAGTTTCGCAATCCGAAGGAAGAGCAGGAATGGCTCCCTTTTTGGTTGTTGTAATGGCTCCACAAGCGTTTGCGAATCTCAAAACTTTTCTCAATCTCTCTTCTTCCTACGAAAACAGAACAAGAATAAAACCGATAACAAGTAGGTAACTATTTAAGTATTGCACATACAAAAAGATTGTGATGTTTAGTAGAGTGAATGTGTTACCTCGAGTATAGATTGATCATCAACAATCTGGCTTAAAAACGCGCCGATAAACGAATCTCCAGCTCCAGTAGTATCAACCGTATTAACATGGAAGGTTTCAACAGATCCATGGAAATCTTTAGTGTAATAAAGACAACCCTTTTCGCCGAGTGTAACGAGCAAGAGCTTTAGATTGGGATGCCATAGAGACATTGCTGTTTCATCATCAATAGTTTTGTTTCTTGTCAAGAACTCAAGCTCGACGTCGCTGACCTTAATGATTTGAGCTTTGTCCCAGATGCTCATGATCTGAGTCCTAGCTTCTTCAGGAGATGGCCAAAGAGGTTCCCTAAGGTTCGGGTCGTAAGAAAGAAGAGCTCCAGCTTCTTTAGCTACTTCCATTGCTTTCAAGTGAGCTGACCTACATGGCTCTGTTATCAAACTAATTGATCCATAGTGAAACACTTTGGCCTACACAAACAAAGCTTATACGGTTTCAGACAAAAGTGAAATGTTAAGTTACGTGGACTTCAAATTTAAAAACCAACTTTCGGGTTTCAGGTCGAATTTGGTTTGGTTTTGTTTGGGTTTTGGGTTTTCGGGGGCAGAAGAATAAACCTATTCGGGTATTTTAAAAATTCAGACCGAGTTTTGTTTGGGTCGAGTATGGTAAATCGAGTGAAACCTGACTATACCCGAAATCCATTCGAGTTCGGGTGTTTTTGTGTTACGAATTCAAGTTCCGCTTGAGTTTTTTGGATTTACGAATTTCGAGTTCGATTTGGGTGTTCAAGTTTTTCGGGTTTTCCAGGTGCACGTTTGGATTCATGTCGGATTTTAGTATTATTTGAAATCTGAAATACCGTCGAACATGACCCACTCAGGTATTATTACGAACCTATTCGGGTTCGGATTCAAATTTTTTGGGTCAGATTTGGTGCAGGTTTCAGATTTATAGTATTTTAAAAAATCGGAATGGGTTCAGGGTTAATTTGGGTTTCGGGTCGGGTTTGGTAAATCGAATGAAACCCAAATATACCGAAATCCATTCAGGTTCCGGTCTTTTCGGATTTTTTCTGGTTGAGTTCGGGTTAGGATTGTCGGTTTTTCAAATTTCGGGTTCAAGTTCGGTTTGGGATTTTCGAAATTTTCGGCTTTTTCGGGTGCACAATGAGGTTAAGGTCGGATTCAGGTAATACTCAATACCCAAAATACCACCGAACCATTCGGGTATCATTACAGACCGATTCATGTTCGGATTTTTCGGGTCGGATTGGGTTCGGGTCTCGGGTTTTATGCCGGGCCCCACCTAATATGAAACAAAAAGCTTCTCAAAATATGAAAAAAACAGAGAGGGAGAGATTCTTTTACGTACGGATCTGATTAATCCAACGTTGAGTTCGTCTGGTCGGAGAAGCATATCAGCACTTGGGTTCCGGTAAAACATAAACTCACGTTCACCGTCGGAACGTAACGTGACGAAAGCGAGAGCGGTTCTAGCTTCCTTATCAAAGTTAATCCCCTGATCATCAACACCATTCTTCCTCAAGATTCCAGCAAGCATATGACCAAACTCATCATCACCAAGCTTCCCGACGAAGGCGGCACGACCTCCGAGACGCGAGACGGCGATCGCAACGTTAGCCGGAGCACCACCGGGAGCTTTGAGAAATCCGGAAGATTCAGAGAGGGAGACGCCTGATTCCGTGGGGACGAAGTCAATAAGCATTTCTCCAAAGCTTACGATGAGACCATTCTTCTCGCCGTCGGACGCCATTTGAACGATATCGATTTTACGTTCGAGAGATCGGAGAATGAAAATTACAGAGAGGATGAAGAAAGAGCGAAGCTTGGTGTGGTTTATATAAGGGTCTAAGATAGTGAAGACAATGTTTAAAGATTTTGAAGTCATTTTTAATGTAGTAATGAAGAAGAAGAATACGAAATTAGCATTAATGTAAAGAAAATTAAAATCTAAGATTTGTTTCAAATGTTGATTATATAAGTTTATAGAAATTCCAGATATACATTATCTTAAAATATTTCAGATTTCTTAACATTTTTAGGAATATTTCTTCTATTTTCTTTTCTTTTCTTCTTTATTTGTTAGTTGATACATCTCTTGAGGTTCAATGGATAAGGTAAAAAAATAGTGTTTTTCCTTCTTTTGGAGAAATATAAAAGATAAGAATTACGACCTAGGCTTCGTAGCCTTGCTGCAAAACGCTCACTCATCAAATTCGCGGGTTGTAGGTTCGAACCCCGGTCGCGCGATGTGCGCGTAAGCACCGTGTGAGGGGCTATAGGCTACCGGATCGGCCCGTTGTGATCCAGACCCCTCGTATGTGAGAAGTAAATTCCCGGTATTAGGGTAGAGCCACCGGGCCGGCCCATTGTGACCCGGTTTGCCGACAAAAAAAAAAAATATCTTTAAGGTTAAATGAATTCAATACTTTTATATGGTTATATACATTTTTCATTTGTTTAAGCATGAAAAATCAAAACTTTGTATAGTGAATAAGAACAAAGCACTCTAAAAAAACATTAAAACATTGAAAAAGAAACCATAAAACTACACATACCAAAAACATTAAAACTTGTTTTCATCATCTTTTCATGGAGCATTGAAAAAGAAAGAACAAAAACAGCAACAAGACTAGGGATGTTTCTTCATTTAAGTTCTTTTGCAATCTCTCGATCCGACTCAGGCAAAACTGTTGTTTCATCGGTTAAGATGGAATCACCTGCGTTTCTGTTCTGGTTTTGTTTCGGCGCTTGTCCTTGGTTCATCATTGATTCCATGTCCTGCATTCTCGTGCGGACTACACTTGTTACCAATACTGCACAACAAGTAAAACATTGGTCAATATGTACATACATTTAATCTCGTTATCAAACCATAGAGAGTGTGTAAACCGTTATATAGTTCACGGGTACGCGAAAGATCGTAAGCCGAGTGATAGAAAGAGTATCATACTAGCAGCAGTGCCGATAGTCCAAACCCAAAGGATCTTCAAGCCAGGGCTCTTCTCTCTTCCCATTTCTAGCTGCACTGCATCACACCAATTCATTTCACTTTGTTTAGCAGTGACACTATAAGTGATCAAAACACTAAACCAATAAGCATGGTTACGATTCTTGAGACGAAACGAAAACCAAAACAAGAACAAGAATTCAATCTAGCTGGGGAATGTTCCGCGGTTTCCTTATCGATCTCCAATATCGATAAAACTTTGTATCGAAAAAGGTTAAGTAGACATAATTGCAACTAAGCAATGGGAGAGTAGAGTCTAAAAACAAGATCAAGATTCAATCTGCAGTGAACTAAACCTGAATGTCAACGAGATTACAGATTGTTCATAAACATATTGCAACCAAGATTTACACACAGATACATTGAATGATTCATACATAACATAATCATCAAGTTTCATTACGAAAAATCTCGCAAAAACCCTAAATCTCAATACAGCTAAACGAGCATCACAGATTGTAACTGGAGATCAAAATATACAATAAAAATTAACTGATTAGTACTTTCGTGAACGCAAAAAGCAAGAACTTCTAGGGTTTGGGAAGAAATCAACATTCGCAATATCGAGCCAATGTAAATTCCATAAACAGATCCAGAGGAAGATTCAGGAGAAGGGAAAGCGAAGGAGAGATATAGAGAGAACGCGATACCTTTCTCGATTCAAAGATCTTGAGAGCTTGAAAGAGATGAATTTGAGGAAGAAGAAGAAGTCGAGGTAGAGAGTGAAATGTGAAAGAGAAGAGACTCGGATCAAAAAGTGAAGAAGAAATGAAGAATCGTTTAGTAATTAAATTAAACCGGATATTAAAAATCGGTATAGATAACCGAATTAAACCACCGATTTTGGGCTATGTATGGGCCGAAATATATAACTATTTGATTAAAATAGTGGAAACCAACCGCTCCTTGATTGGTTTTTGTCAAAGCTCTAAAACTCGCCGGACGGTAGTCGAGCTGCGAAATTGGTTTAACGTCTAGTTAAAAAATCGGATTAAATAGAATTAATCAGAATTAATTTTTAAATTATTTTGATACTTTTAATTTAATTTAATTTTTACAAAATATAAAATAAACCTACAATTTCATAAGCTAATTAATGTAACACTTGAAAAAACTGACCAACGCCTGGCGAATAAGCAAAGAGTAATCGGTCTAGACGGGAATTTTTAGAACAAAGATTTTGGTTATAAAATACGGTTCGGTCTAGGGCTGGACAAATTACCCGGAACCGAAAAACCGAACCGAAATAACCGGAACCGAAACCGAACCGAAACCGAAAAAACTAAAAATTACCCGAACGATTCCAATGTTCGAGAACCGAAATAACCAGAACCGAACCGAACTGCAATATTTCGGGTAACCGAATAGAACCGAAAATACCTAAAATTACCTAAAAATATTCAAAAATACCTAAAAATATGCAAAAATACCCGAAAATATCCAAAAATATCCGAAAATTTAAACTCAAATGGTTACTTAATTCAATCGAAACCGAATCCAAACCGAAACGAAACCGAACCAAAATATTTAAAGACTCGAATGGTTCCAATTTTTGAGAACCGAAAGAACCGAACCGAAACCGAATGTCCATGCCTAGTTTGGTCAATTGAAATGTTTTGATACAAAATTTTTAAAAATTTGAAGGGAAAAATGAGACTTTTTGTATATTTCATAATTATATAATGTTGCTTAAGGGTTATTACAAAAAAAAAATATTACAGACCCCAAACTTACATTGTTAGCTACAAAATAAACAAAAGACACTATTTTTTTTATCACAAAAAAATACAAGCAAGCAGGCTACAAAGGAAGAGGAAGAGATGTTTGTTGATGTTTCTGATCATGGAGGACCAAGACCTTAAGTGTTCCTGATTCTCTTAGCCAGGCTGCAACCACCGAGCCGCTTGATATGAACCGTCCCACATTGCCTATAGCTACATGGAACGGTGCTCCCATTCCTCTCAATAGCGCTTCCACGGCTGGTCTTAGCGTCCCATCTCCCATCACTTTGCTGTGTTTTCCCCAACCCGTCAATATACTGCACACGCGCACAAGATAAACGAATCAGAAGAAATCGGAGTTAAACCGGAGATGTTGTTCTTTGTGGTTTGTTGTATACCTCAAGAGTTTTGGCAACTCGTGACCTTCGTGGACAATGGAGCGTATGTTTAGGAGCCACGCGTGGACCATTGCACGAGCAGCACCAGAAGACATGAGATGCAAATCCAAGCAAGAATCTGACCAAACGTTTTCCCAAACCTTCCTACGTCTTCCCTCAAGCACCACTAGCTGCGCTCCTCGTTTCTGTAAACAGAACACGATGTAGTCAATTTTAATACGTATTATGCATTTGCAGGTTTCAAGTGGAACACACAAAGGAAAGAGAGACGTAAGTACCTGACCAAAGTGCCAAAGCATGTCGGTTAGAGCATTGTAGAAGGCAGAAGCGGTTGATCCATCCATTGCCTTAACTTCATCAAATAAGCTTTGAGCTTGGACCCATACATTGTCTCTATCACCCATAAGAAGTCCATGAGCTACACCGTATACTTTATTATCAAACAATCGTAGCTCCTCGAGTAGCATTGAAGCTTCTTCAAATGAGTTACACCGGCTGCTCTCGATACAAACATGTTTAGGAAGACAAGATGACCATCAGCAAAACTTGCATACAAGAACCAAAGATATACTTCACAAGCTTGCTATACCAACATGAATATTACATGTCAAGTACACCACTGAAAATTAAAGTAACGACAGAATCAACTTCTACAAATAAAAACAGTACATGTCAAGCAATCAATGTCCGTATTATTGATACACTAATCTACTTATTATAAGAACAAGCCGAAAATACAAATGTCTTACGGTTCTATTGGTGAAATTATCAGCTTTCCAAGGAGGCTAGTCTATGATATTCGTAATAGTTGGTTTTATAAGAGGATCCAAGAGAGAGAGACAAACCTGCAGGCATTTAGAATAGCAGAGAAGGTTACAACGTTCGGTTTGATTTCCAGCTCATGCATTTTATGGAAGACTTCCAAAATACAGGAGAGCTCCTGCATTCCCTGCTTACAATCCTTCTTTATTCGGTTATTTCCCTCAGCGACCAACTGTCCAAAGATCTTTACAATCCGATGATCCTCTGCTTCAGTCAACTTGCTTAGGGAATCAACTTTTCCGACAGCCCGAGACAATGGATTAGAAGAAGGAAGAGAAACGGTGGAGGAAGAGAAAGATTCATCTTCGTCTAAGCCATTGGCTTCACCTTCGTCAATGTCAGCTAGACACTCCATAGTTGTCGAACGACCAAAGGCATCGATCATGGAATTGTAAGTCACAACGTTCGGGCTGATTCCTTCTTTTGTCATCTCATCTAGCAAAGAAACAGCAGACTCCACTAAACCGTTCTTGCACAAAGCATCAATCAATGCGCTGTACAACACAACATCCGCTCTCAAACCAACGCTCTTAAACTCCCTAAATATCTCCATTGCCTCTTTGTACAAGCCCCCTTTCGAGTAAACATCAATCAACGTTGAATAAGTCAGTAAATTAGGCACGACATGCTCCTGTTTCATCTCTGCGAAGACGCTCTTCACTTCATCATATCTTCCCTGCTTCCCGTACCCTCCAAGAAGAGCATTATAAGTCACAGCATCTTTCCTAATCCCAGCAGCTGTCATTTCTTTAACAATATCCAAAGCTTCTTCGAATCTACCGAGCTTAGCATAGATCGAAAGCAATGTATTGTACGAAACTCTATCCAGTGTAATGCCAAGATACTTCATCTCCCCAAACAGAGTAAGAGCGTCACTGAATCTACCGGCCTTAGCATACCCATCAATCACAGTACTGTAAGTTACAACGTTAGGCATGATGTTCTTCGCGGGCATCTGAGCAAGGATCTCAAAAGCCAAATCCATCTGTCCACCTTTGCAGATCGCATCCAAAAGAGTATTATACGTAAATATATCTTGCTCAATCCCTCTGTTCAACATTTCATCGAAAAGATTCCTAGCTGCCTCCCAAGATCCTCCTCGACTACAAACCGCAAGCAAAGAGTTGAAAGTTATCCTATCAGGCTGCACTCCGTTCCTCTGCATTTCTTCGAAAAACTCAGCTACTTGCTTGAACTCCATCCCTCCTTTACCACAAGCATCAATCACAGCATTGTAAGTAACCAAATTCGGCCTCAACCCGTAACTTTTCATCGAGCTAAAGACCTTAAGAGCATCTTCGTAATATCCGCTTCGACCATAAGCACTGATTATAGCTGAAAAGGCGTAAACTGTGTTTCCATATCCACCAGCTAAAGCAGTTTCGAAAACCCTCTTTGCAATACCAACTTTACCAAATCTACCAAGAGTACTAATCATGGCACTTGCTAATTTCCCTTGCTCGTTCTTTCTCCTCTCTCGTTTAACTGCGAATTCATAAAAGCTAACAGCTTTCTCAAACTCACCTCTGTTCCCAAGCTCACGGAGTATGTAAGTGTAATCATCGGAGCCACAAAGCTTAGACTCGAAGCTCAAGAGAAGATTCTGAAGCCCTTGTTCATCCCCTGAGAATTGGATAGTGTGATGAAGCGCGTCTTCTGCAACTAAGCTGTGACGTGAAGCCATGGCGGTTTTGGGTCGACCAAAATGCATCTTAGAGACGAATCGAGTCGAACGACGACCGGAAAAATCAGGGGAAAGATCCGATTTTGGTGTCTGGAGAGGAGCTAAAGCAGGGAGGGAGAGTTGACCAGTAGCAGCAGTTGCGGCGGCGGCAGCTGCGGCGGATGAAGACGGAGAAGCTGCACTGCTTCTGCCTCTGTTTCCGCTTCCGAGTGGAGAAGGAGAGAAACGTTGCGGCGGCCATGGACGGTGGTATCTAGGTGGATGAGAGCTTTGACGATGGTTCTTGAGCTGATTCTGAGGATAAGGGTTGTTCTGATAAGGTTTGGTGGCAGTGATCGAGCAGTGTGGAGGCGTTGACGCCATTAATAAGCAAAGAGAAGCTGTGTTAATCAAAAGGGTGTGTGTAAAGATCGAAACTTTACATGAGGGTCGGTGGAAATTTCCGGTAGGAGGAGGCGGAGGTTGAAAATGACGACGGCGGCTGAAGAGAAAGCATGGTTGTTGAGATTTAGGAAACCTAAAGTTTGGGGATTTTGAAGATAAGGAGGAGAGAGAGAATGGTGTCACAAGTTTCAGACATTGATATTTTTTTCACCAAGTCATTGCTTTTTCGTTTCTTCTTTATTTATTTTGTTTTTTTTCCTTTTCGCTTCATTATTCACCACATTTATATTATCACTAATTTATTATGTTAAATTTTATTACTAATATGATTGACAAAAAAAATAATGTGTGAATGAAAACCAAACCTTAATTAATTTTATATTATCACTAATTTATTATGTTAAATTTTATTACTAATATGATTGACAAAAAAAAATGTGTGAATGAAAATTAAACCTTAATTAATTTTATATGTAAGTAATTATATTTTATTGGTGATAGTGTGATCACTTGGTTTAGGTTTTGGTTTTCAAGTGATTATAGACAAAAATACATGACTTGTTTAATTGGGTATGTATATATTTTGTTTTAATTTATGTTAATAAAGTCAAAGATAGTTTGGTAATTAACGTTTCAATGGTGGTTACACCATAAAAATGTTGAAGAAGATAGCTAAAAATCTATTATTTTCTTTTAAAAAAATATATGATACTAGAGTCAAAGTTTTACTATCTTACTACTAAAGTAGATTTTTTGTTAAAATTTTATTATTTTTTCATTTTCTTTTCTTGAGTGTTGGAATTTTAAGATGGAGTGGTTTCATTAGTGAGCTCCAAAAGAAACTTGGTTTGGTTCTTTATGTGGAGAAAATTCTTACCGAACTAGTTTGGAACGGTACTGAATAGAACCGAATACGTTAAAATATCCGAACATATCTTAAAATTCAATACCTGAAAAAGAAAGCAAATCCGATTGGAACGAAAATATTTTAGTTATCCAAAAAATATGAAACTACAATTACATACTTAAAAATATTGTTTATTTTTAGATATAATATCAAAAAATATAAAATATCGTAAAATACTCGAAAGAAATATTCAAGAATAGCTAAAAATACCTTAAAACACCAAAAATATTCAACCGTTTCTTCATCTGAATACCCAAATCGAACCATTTTGTATGTTAATTTTAGGAATCGGATTTTACATTTTCAAGTGATATGTTCTCTATTATTTTTATTTTTAAAATTATAAGGATTTTTAGATACACTTGATTTTTTGTTTTTGCATAATCTAAACGGATGTCCAATCCGACACGAATCCGCAAAAATCGGAACCAATATGTGAGTGTGACTTCAGTTTCTAATCCAAAAATCAAAAACCCGAATAAATCGAAACCGGACTCGAACAAAAACCCAAACGTCCAACCTTAATTGGGTGCATAAAGGTAAAAGAAAATTATTGTTTATATGAATATTATAAAAGTGCCCACACGCAGGATCGAACTACGGACCTTCAGTTTACAAGACTGACGCTCTACCACTGAGCTATACGGGCTCTTTTGTTCAATCTTAACGAGATAAAGCTATTGTTCCAGACCAAACACAAATCTTCTCTTTGTGTTTATACGGGTTTCTTAAAAATCAATTTGGGATCGAAATTGATTTCTCCAAGCCATCGCCATTGTTTCTCCTCGACGTCCTCTTCATCGTCTCTCTTTCTCCTCTGCCAAGTATAGTAAGGTACTATGTTGTCTCTCTTACGCTTCTTCTTCGTCTTCAAGTTGATTTCACAGAGATTTGATGTTTCCCTCATAAAACCCATCTCTGTGATAGTGTAAATTCTCGAGTGTGTAAGACAAATAGACTTAAGAAACGTTTGATTAGTGTGTTTCTGGTTACTGTTTGCTTGTTTGTTGTGTCTGATCTTTGATACAGAATCAATAGATCTCCCTTGTTGTAGACAGTGATGAAGGATTTGATGATTCTGCTTCGTACTTGTGAAGAGAGCTTGTTCTTTAACACTGCTTTGATGTTAATGAAGTTGATAGTGTCATCTATGGGAGTAAACGATTGTCGATGAGCAGATTATGAAACTGTAGAATTTTTTAGCGGAATCAGTGAGATATCTAAATTGTTTTATACGGTTTTTGTTTGGTTTTTTGTTGGTTAGTTATGGCGAATCCGGAAGAGGTAGAGTATGAGAAGTTTCTAGAGAAACTCCGGCGAACTGTTTGTATCGATGAGCTTACGCCTCTTGCAACAGAACCGATTATTCGATCGGCTTTCGATCAGTTTGGGACGGTGGTGAGCGTGAACGTTTTGCCTAACTATTTAGGTCCGAAGAATCTTCCGTTAACCGTTTTGGTTGAAATGGAGACTGAAGACATGGCAAAAGCTGTTATCTCGACTGTTTCTCAGTATCCGTTCATGGTTGGTGGAATGCCGCGGCCTGTGAGAGCTTGTCCTGCGAAGCCCGAGATGTTTGAAGATCGGCCGAAGAAGCCTGGTCGAAACATCGTTTGTCGTTGGATGGACCCTGAGGATCCTGATTTCGAGAAGGCTCAGAAATTGAAGAAGCTTGTTCGTAAACATAATGCTGAAGCTGAGCTTATGCTTAAGGTATATTATGGTGTTCTCCTGCGGATCCTGATCTTTTGAATGCGTGTTTTAATCCGTTTTTTCGTTTTTTCGGGTTTCAGAAACAGCTTGAGGAGGAAGAGAATTTAGGTAAGCAGCAATCAGAGGCGGCGGGAACACATTACAAGAAGGTCGAAGTGATAGAGAAACTCCTCAACGACGGCGTTGCTCAACAACTAGCTAACCTTTACGACATGAAGTCTTTTCCTTATCGCTAGAGAGACGCCAATTTATCCGACTGTTCAGGGGGCTTAGTAGCAAGTCTATTAGGTATAAGTAAGAATCTCTTAAGTGTCGAATTAAGTATGTGTAGTAGTAGTAATAGTATCTGTTTCGGTTGACCTTATGCTGTGTTTTTAGCCATCTTAACTCCTAATGAAAAGCATTTCTACGTTGTTCATGTTCTACTAAAACATCCGAGACGAAAAAAGAAATGGACGCTGCAAGAGCATCCGAGAACTCGGCCTTAGTTGCGATAAAGGTAATGTGATACACTTTGTGAGCAGATTCGGACATCAGAATTTTGTGACAAAGAGCCTAAGAAGCTGAGGTGAAGAGGGTTTGAATGATGGTCTTATGCCATGGATTAGAGAGGTGTTCGACAAGGTTGTCGATAGGACCAGTGTGAGTCACAGAGGCTTGAACAAAGAACCCGAGCATCGCCATCATCGCTAGACGACCTGTCGAAAAGACATTAATGTCCTTGAGGAGCATATGAAAGCTAACCACAAAGAAATTTCGCGGAGTGTTAGTACCGTTCTTGATCTCTTTAAGCTTCCAATCATGAGCGTTACTAATATCCTTAGCCAATCCTAAAGGGTTCAAAAGCGGTCCTCCAGGATAACCGGGCTCGAGCCCTTCGAATGCCGCTTCAAGTCCAAAGAAAGATCCTTCTTTGGCTTGAGATCCCGGGGAGACAAAATCCATATACCTCTTAGTCTCAACGAACCTTAACAAAGAAAATATCGTTTTAAGTTCTTTTGTTTTGGAGTGATTAACCAATGAAGATAGTGATGATGACAAAGTTACTACCCCATAAGTAGAAACTGTACAACAATGAGAGTTTTTGTGCTAGCAAAATCGAATTTGACCGCGCCTGCTTCATACCAAACCGGTAAATTGCTAATCCCTGTGACGCGGAGTAGCTATATATGCAAATGCAAAGCTCTCAAGTTAAGTATACCATTTTTTTCTAACGTCTCAAAGTTGAAGAAATGATCGAAAATTTTATTTACATCGGTGAAAAGGATTCCGGAAACACCAAGCATGGCGAAACGAGCGTGGACAAGCTCCGCTTGAACGTACCATTTCAAGCTTTTCGGATCCTCTCCTAACCCGAGCGGGTCAAACCCGTAATCCCCAACCAACCTTAAAAAGAATGACATAAACGAGGAAGAAACTTATTAGTATGGGCCTAACTCAACCCCCAAAAGCTAGCTCAAGAGTTGAAGATTGTCACATTTTTATATATTAGTCCACTAATCTTTCAACTTCCGATGTGAGACAATTACATCTAATAAAACTCACTTTCCGTCGAGGTAAGAAGGAGGTTCGAGGCCAGGTAGCCACGTGGCACGTTCCACGGTTGGGTTGACGCCTCGTCCTGATATTCTGACGGTTGAGTTTCTTCGTCTTGTGATTACGGTAGAAGAGTGGCGAGGTAGAAGAAATCCTCCGGCAACAATGTCTCCACGTAAAACGCCGACCATTTTCTTTAACAATGTGTTCGCTACACTTTTGTTTGTTTTCGACTTTGAACAACATCCTAAGGTAATGAAGCTAAGGAAGTAGGTCGTCCACGACCACGTAAATTAGTGATAATATTCTCCGTAAGAGAAAAACTCTTTGAGAATGTTATCTTTTGAGAACGACGAATATACTTATTTAGTAGTAAAGCCGATAAAGCCCAATAACTTTTTAACCAAACTCTAGCCCAATAGCCCAATAGCAGCTTCGGGTTTGGGTCGGGTTTGATTCGGATTTGGATCTCGAACTCCAGTTTTGTAGGATCATTCAGGTTTTTGAAAAATTTGGTTCGAATTTTTTCGGGTTCGAGACGAATTTTATAAAAGTAAAACGATTAAAATTCAGGTAGATACATTACTTTTTTTCAAGTTCCGAGTATCTTTAAATTTTTTGGATTCGGATTCGAGCTTTTTTCATTGAGTTTCTCTGATTTTTTTTTCAGGTTTTTCGGATCTTTTTTCGGGTTTTATAGGTTTTGGGTTTAAGTTCTATTCAAGTTTTTTTTTTTGATTTTTCAGACGATTCGGTATCTTGATTCAAGATTTTCGTATTAACATATTTTCGCGTGGATAAAAGTATAAGAGTAAGATGTATGTATACGTGTGTGCAAAAGTTCGAAACACTCATACATTACTTTAGATTTCGTATTCGATTCAGATAAAACCTGAAATCTGAAATACTTGAGCATAAAACCTGTTCGGATTTTCTCGCATATTTTATCCAATTTCGTTTCGGATATTTCGGGTTCAGTTTCTTTTTTCTCATCCCATCCCAAAATTGTCAAACTCAAAAAGTCCTATCAATCACCAAAAAAAACTTACAGTACTACAACTGAAAATTCCTTAAATACCCTCAACGTATACTCAATATTTCAATAATACCCAAACACAAACTAAAAGTATTGGCGCCTTTTCGAATTTCCTTCTAACTTAAAGAAAATAAAAAAAAAGAGTCAAAACTCACACGAAGTTTATATGCTCTTTCTTCTTCTTCTTCCTCTTCATCTTCTTCTTCTCTAAATCTTTCTCTCATTACCCAAAACGGTAATTTGAAAACTTCTGAAAAATTTAATTTAGGGTTTCCTTTCTTAGTAAAAAAGTTTCAAACTTTCTCTCTTTCGATTTACAATCAAACAAAAAAAATCTATCGCGACCCTTTTGTTATCTCCCTTCAAAATCCAATCTTTCTCTTACGATTCGTTGTTAAACTTCTTTTTTTTGCAGTTTCTCTTTGATGGGTGATGAAAAAATGGAATCTTTAGATGTTTGTCCAACGGATGACGCCATTAGAGCTTTACTAGAGAACTTAGTCGACCCTTTACTTCCTTTTCGACCTTCTTCAAGTGATGTTCCTTCACAATCTCTTCGTGAATCTGTTGCTAAACAGGTGATTGATTTTGCTTTAGATGGAGTTCAAAAATCTCTAATTTAGTCTCTGATTGTTTCTAATTTGATTGATTCAGGTTCATGCTGTTGTGTTGTTGTATAACTATTACCATAGAAGAGAGAATCCTCAATTAGAATGTTTGTCTTTCGAGTCGTTTCGTAGTTTAGCAACTGTTATAAGACCTGCTCTGCTCCAACATTTCGAGGAATCTAGCGAAGTTGAAGGAGGTGGTTGTGGTGGTGGTTTGGAAGAGACTATATTGCTTGAGAAGGCTATTGTCGATGCGTGTAGTTTATCCTTGAGCTTAGATGCGTCTTCGGATCTTTTTACTTTGAACAAGTTGCCTATAAAGAAAGTTGCGGTTTTGTTAGTTGATTCGCAGAAGAAGAGTTGTTATCTTCAACATAGTTCCATCACACAAGGTGTTTGGTCTTTACTTGAAAGAATCGTCGATAAAGAGAAAACCGTTGCTTCTGAATATCAGAATGAAGAGATTATCTTTCAGAAACTTTCCTTTGCAGCTATTAAGGATGCCACAGGTTAGTTAAAAAGACTATGTAGTAGTGTTCTTGCGGGAAGTTGCTTAACGATTTTCGAATCTTTTGTTTCAGGTATTAATCACAATGATATTGTGATCTTGGAGAGGCATTTAGTGTGCTCTTTGAGTGAAGAGAAGACAGCAACGCGTTTTTACATAATGAAGTGTACTTCAAAAGAGAAATTTTCCGGTGAAATCCCTGTGGAGGAAGCACTTGATTGGTAAGTATTGTAAGCCATCAATACGAAATCTTCAAATGAACTTATAATAATCGCTTAAGAAAGCTCGTAAAATTAGCCATTGATATTCCTAATCAAGCTCTTCTCTATTATAATTAGTATGCAGGGTCCTTTATTCGAGAAGAGCTTCTCCGAATGGGCTACGAAACCAATAGTAGAATACTTTCATATTCTTCCATATGCAACTCTTATAGAAGATTGGTTTTCAAGGTTTATATGCATTCCTTTTTCGTATTCCGTTGTTGTTATTCTTTACATTAGTACATTAGTAGCAATATATAAGTTGATTTTGTGTTTACAGGCGAGAAGATACGGAATTTTTGATAGAGAAAGAAGCAGAAGCTATACGTGATGATATCGGAAACAATGAAGTTATAGATGCAGAAGCAGAAACAGAAGCAGATGCTACTAATGTATGTACTCTTGTGTGGTTTGTTTTAAGGGGAAATGGTTGTATAGAAGTAACTTTGGAATTTAAAATTGCAGGCTAAAAAATATGCGGCGCTACTTAACAATCCTAGACTTCGAAAGAAACCTGCTTTGAGGATACAAAACCGTAATTGGAAAGGAAGGACAAATGTTCCAAAGGGATCTAATTACCAGTTGAGGACTCGATTTGCGTTCAAGGATAAGAATGTAGATGATGAGAATATGAATGGAGAGAAAGGTGGCGTGGAGGTAAAAGTGTGAAATCTACACTAAGGTTTTATAGATTCGCGGCTTTATCTTTTAAACCGTCTTGTATTGCAGGTTGAGCTTGGCTCAAAGCGTCACAGAGAAACCGATGTCCTGAGGAAGAATGTTGTTGCGGAAAAACATAATAACATTCTTAAGCCTAATGCAGCTTCTGCTTCTGCTCATAACTCGAACCTAAACCTCGAGGAGCTACAGACAACTCTTCTTTCTAGAGCTAAAGTACTCTCTGAAACCGCATTGAAAGTTCTTCTTTGTAAACGAGATAAACTGGTAACATCTATGAAGAAACTCATTGGCCTTATCATATATTATTATGTATTGACATTGAGCTGGTTCTCATTTTCTTGCAGACTCTTCAGCAACGATATATAGAAGACGAAATTGCTGAATGTGATAAAAGCATCAAGAACATCAAAGGTTAGTTCCTTTCCCGTTCTGCTACAGCTTTGTTTCTATGTGAACTTGAGTGCTTCTCTTGCTTGTTATATATAGATGATTGGGAGCTGCAATTAGAAACAATACTTGAATGCTGTAACGAAGCATACCCGAGTCGTATCCTTCAAGAATCTCCTGATAAGTCAGCTTGCCAAAGCAACAAGAGAGATCGACTCTGTGAATCTCTTCCTCCTACTAAAAGTTCCTGTAAGGTACATACTTTATAGTCACTTTTGTTCGTTTCAAAGCTCAAATGAATAAGATTTGATTGCTCCTATTTGTTGCAGAAACTCGATAATATCTGTCTAGAGAATAACTGGGTACTACCAAACTATCGCGTTTCTCCATCAGATGGTAAAGCTTTTGAGGATCATCATATCTCAAGTGACTCAAAATGTTGATGTTGTTTGTTTGTTTTGTTCAATGAAGGTGGATTTGAAGCTGAAGTAAGAATAAAGGAGAATCATTTAGCTTTTACAATCGGCGGAGAGGAAAAGTCTAATGCTGAGGAAGCTAGAGAATCCGCAGCTGCTTGCTTGCTTACTAGGTTACACCACTACACAACAGCCAACTTCTCATGATTGTGCAAGAGAGACCAACTCAAAAAACCAAACTAAGTACTAAAAAACAACTCTTGGTTTTGATTTGTATTAGCATTTTCGATGAATGTAATCGAAACTAGTTTCATCGGTGTAGTAACAAAGTCTAGATTCATGTCAAGTTACTTAAAATAGAAGAGAGAAACTCAACAAGTTGAAAGATCACACTCACCAATACATGAAAGTAGATGAATCAATTTAATCGGTTTTTCGACTCTGTTTCAAGAGCAAAACAGAGGACTCCTCTCCACCTAAAAGACCAAAGACTAATGTTATCACCTTCTTTCAATCCATTAGTACTAACAACATCGTTCCAACCGCAGTTCAAAGCGTAGTTCAAGGTTTTTCCAGAGACTTTCTTCTTCATATCCCATCTCTTAAAGATCAAACCCCATTTCTCAGACCATTTGTTCATAAGGATGACTCCAAGTCCTGGCTTGGTGTTCACGTCATTGTTGAAATCTCTCTCTTGTGCTATGAAACTTGATTCCACTTGTGTCAAGAAGTCGTTTCTTGTTAGTTGTTCGAAAGGGATCAAGAGACGGCTCTCCTTTGGATTGACATCACTCGCTGATAAAGATTCGTGAAAGATGAGCTTCGCGTCCTCTGCTTCTCCTCCTTTTAAGCCTTTCATCATCTCAACAAGCCACTCCAGCGTCTCTCTAGGTTTCTTGGATTCACCATTACTCTTTTTAACTTGCATTACACGTCTTCTCTTAAGGCTTGTTGTATTCTCCATTAGACACAAAGACAGAGAAGATTGAGAAACAGGGTTTATCATCAGAGACTCAGGCTTGGTCTTGTGATCTTCAAGAAACAATGAAGAAGAAGAAGAAGAAGAAGGCCATTGAAGATGGTTTTGTTGTGTGTTGGAATCAGCAGGAATCTTGTTAAGATCGAAACGTCGCGAGTATCTAGACTTCCTCACCAAAGGAGATCTTAATTTTCTCGGAAAGTTATGCAAGAAACTATATCCTTCTTCTTCTTCTTCTTTAGAGTCGATAGCCTTGTGGGTTTTGGAGTTTGCTTCCTTAGCAAGAAAACGAAGATAGTCTTCGTTTTCAGAAAGCATAATCGCAGCATCAGCTAAAGTACAGAGAGAACTCATCTCTTTCCCTGCAGCTATAAGGTCGTTGTAATACATACTCGTTGTTTATCGAACACAATCTGAGAGAAATAGCGTGAGGAAGAAGGAAACTAGAGAGAGAGAGTAGAATGAATGAAACTATATATACTTATACCCTAACCCTATGCTTACATGTTTATTACCTTTTTTGTTTAGGGTTTTTCCTTTTTTTTTACCTTTGAGCGTAGTTGATTATTTACTGTGATTAGTTACTAATTTTACACGTTGTCAAATTTCCTTTTTCTAGCTAAATATATGGAATGTTATTTTCTTATAACCAAGAAAATAAATATATAAAAAAATATTATGTAATATCGAATTAAAATGCAGTTAAGATATATCAAATACTTTATATATTTATTTTTTCCCTTTTTTCCAATTTCATGTGTATCTACTTAAACAAATACATACAAATTAAATGTTCTTATGGTGAAATTATTAATTTTTCAAACTAAATAAAATTAGATTTTGGTTCTTCTTTACAAGAGATACTTGCTAATAAAACTACTACATTTTTTTTTTTGTTCTTTTGCAACTATTTTAAAACAAATAAAAAATCCAAATTAAAAAAAACAAAATCTTTAATTCTTTTGAATTCTTTTTGTTTTTTTTTAATAACAAATCTAAACCTATAGTTACTGACTGAATATAAGAAAAGTTTTTAAACCTTCAGAAATTGGCAAATTCTGATAAAAATCTCAAAATTGAATGCTTAAGGCTTTGATGATGATGAGCAACAACAACAACAAGACCTTCTTTGTCCAAAGTCTCAAGAACACCTTTCATGATTCTTGTATAAACCCTCTCCATCTCCGGTATGTTATAGTTCTCTGTTCGCTCCATCAGTCGTTTCTTTACCGATTCTATTCGCCTTGCGGTTTCTTCATCATCAGTCGAATCGCGGGAACAATCACCACCACCGCTCACTTCTTCTTCCCCGGAAGACTCGTCTTTTTGTTCTTCTTTATCGCCGTCTTCCGAGCAAGGAGCTGATGAGTTTGAGTTATCTGCTTCCGGCGATGATGTCGATTTGCCTTCAGCTGAATCTGTTTGTTACAAAGTAAACATTTGATTTCTTCGCAGATAAATCAAACTGCAGGTTGTCGCGGTTATTTTACCTGTACAGACAGTATCGACGGTTTTCTTGGGCTTTTTAAGACCTTCGGAATCTCGATCTAAGTTAACGTCTGGCTGTACATTTCGAAGTCGGGCACTTGATCTAGTAGCGGCAGTTCCCATCTGCACCACGGGAGCTAAACCAAGGATAGATCCACTTAGATCATCTGGTATCTGTGACGGACCTCCTTGAGCGGCGATCTTATCGCAATATGTGAGCAATGCTGGGTCCATCTGCGATAGCATCCCGTGCACCTGAAACACGAACGATACTCATGGTTTCAGATATATATAAATTAAGGGGACGCCGCGATTTTTCTGTGGGAGATTATTTATGAAGCGTACGAAAGTTGAAAACATACTACATCTCGAAGCTCATAGGCTCTACTGACAATTCTCGCTCCAGCGTAATCATCTCCATTGTAAGCCTGGATAAATCGCGGGAACAACAATTATTTCCGCCGCCATCAAAACTAAATTTGCTAGCACGGTGACCACAATTTCTGAATTGTCGAGGTTCATATAAAAGAGATGTGATTGTGGAAAACGGACTGCACCTTGGCATTTTTCACAATGAGATCAACGTCTTGCAAAAACGGTGAACATGTAAGGTACTGCCCAGCGTCGACACGCTGCAGTAGAGTAGCTGTATCCATTGGATTTTGAATTATTGAGCGATAGTTTGGAGCATCTTCGTCAGTGACAGGAAAGTGAAAAGCGGTGAATCGCTTATCATACAGTATCCTGCAGATCAAAAGTATCCCACAAGTTAAAAAGAAAGGAAAGCTGGAATATCGAAGAAAGTCCCACCATGATAGACTCAGCAACTATTCTATTACATAAGCATAAAGATATTAAGAGAGAATTTGGAGTTAGTGCGCAATAGGTCTTCAATTACCAAAAGATCATGTGTGAAGCGCATTTTGAACGGGTGATTATTTAAAGAGAGGGGCCCATACGCATTTACCTGTTGCAAACATCTCTGAGACACATACGCAATCGTCGAAGGGCATGCTGCTCTGCTTCTACCTTGGCCTTTAATTCTGCTGGTTTTGGACCAGTAGGTTCTTTTGGAACCTTGGGAAGTTCTGGAAGGGGTTGTTGTCCGTCAGGTTTGCTATTTAAGCCTGAAACGACCGAGAGAGCAGCTTCAATCAAACGGTCAAAGAACAAAGACCTGTCTTCCCTTGATGGCTTGTCAATGGTATAGCTGAAAGCAAATGCACACAATCTGAGAAACTGAGTAACAAACAACAACCGTGAAGGCCATTTCACGGAACAACCAAAAGAACGAAAACATATTAAAAATAATCAGATTTTAGGAAAGAGTATGCTAAGAATGATCAAAGAATTATCTACCAGCTTCTATGGAAAATCAAAAGTAAAAGCTAGTTATAAAGCTTTTGTATGACTGGAAACAAACTGATTAAGCAGCGCATCAACTTACACAGATCTACTGTTAAATACTGACTGCTCTTCCATGTCAGATAGTTCACCATTAGATGTAGCAAGTAACAATATGGGCAGATTTGATGGCAATTCTTCTAACAAAGTCAGAAATACAGCCCTAAGCTGTTCGTGCGCCTGCAGTCATCAGAATCAAGATCATCAGACTCGCAACCTAAACCTCAAGGCAATTCGTGCTACAACCAACAGGACAATCTAATACAGTTAAGCAAACATTCTAACATGATCTCCGAAAGTAAGTGCAGCAAATGAATTTCGATAGTAAAGAGAAAACTTACATTTTCCCACCAATTATTAAACATTGGTATGTAAAGAATCGACGGTGTTTTTCTCCTAGCTTCACTAAATATATGTACTAGGGCCTCCTCCGGGGTCTTTGCACTAGGATCCGAAAGAAGAGATGGAAGACCCAAGGAATGAATAGGAAATTTTTCTAGCTCATGTAGAATCGCAGGCCCAAGATGATCCTGTTAGAATTACAAGTGAATTCACTTCAGAATAATAAAGCCTTCTGACATAATCATTAGAAATGACAAGCAGTTACCAGGCCAACTCCTTCACCGCCAAGCAGCAAAAGCCGAGGGCGATAAACAAGAGGAATTGCGGATCCAAACGAAAGCATTGACAACTTGGTCAACTCTGATGACATGTCTGACGTGGGAAATATATCGGATATTAACCTCATGGATTCAAGGAGGTGTCGCTGTAAACATGGCATTACAACCGGTGAGAGTGGTCTGGACTGCACAACAGACCCTCTATGAGCAGCGGGAGTGATAGCTGACATTGCCTCTACAAAGTGGCTCTTCTCGACCTTAACCAACCCAACATCTATGGCATATTTATCATCACTGGTATAAACCTGCGGATATTTCTCACGAAAAGCACGAATGGCAGCTTCAGTGCATAAGGATTTTAGATCAGCACCACAATACCCTACACAACTTGCTGCTAGTTCTTCTTTCAGCTCCCTAGTAGGAGGATGCTTCCATTTACGAGTGTGAATATCCAATATTTCAGCACGTGCTTCGCAGCCTGGTAAAGAAAAATTGAACTCCCGATCAAATCTGCCAGGGCGTCGTAGCGCTCCATCTATTGCATCCACCCTGTTTGTTGCTCCAATAAGAACAACTTGACCGCGAGAATCAAGGCCATCCATCAGCGCGAGCAAAGTTGAAACAATAGAATTATGTATCTGTTCTTGTTTGCTGGATCTTACAGGAGCAAGACCATCAATTTCATCAAAAAAGATTATCGAAGGCTGATTTCGCTGAGCCTCCTCAAAGAGTAGCTTTAGTTGTCTCTCAGCCTCGCCAACCCATTTGCTAAGGACATCAGCACCCTTTCGCATATAAAAGCTAACTTTCTGTCCAGCTTTTGAAGCAGCACATGCTAATGCTCGAGCAATCAGTGTTTTACCAGTGCCAGGAGGACCACACAGCAGTACACCTCTAGGAGGAGTAATATTGTAACTAGCGAAGAACTCTGGATACAGCAACGGAAAGAAAACCATTTCCTTCAAATCATTAATGTATTCAGACAGCCCACCAATGTCATCAAAATTTATATTCTCATTAATCTGCAATGGCTGAATATCTGCTCCTCCTTTAGAACTTGGCCCAGCAGTCTGAACTCCGGAACTTAATGCAGCCAAACTATCACTCTGGTGACCCCAGCCAGAAGCTCCAACATTCAACCCCAATGAACTTGATCCATACGTGTCCAAACCCCCAAATAGCCAAGGTGGCCCAGATCGGTTTCCACCGCGAGCCCAGGGAATTGCAGGGCCCTGATCCAGCTCATCCACAAGAAGAGAATCATCTGACTCATCTGTTCTTGAAAAGCGTTGGCGCTTGTGAAGCCGAGACCCACCTCTCCTAACATCCCTCCCAACCCTGGTGCCCATACCTTGATGCAACACTCTCCGAGGAGATCTAGGTTGTTGTTGCTTGTTAATTTCTTCTGTTGGCATCCTACGCACTTCAGCACGGTTTCGCAGATCATATCTCCTCCTTCCCTCCTGTTCTTCATCACCCTCTTCATCATCATCACCATCTTCTTCTCCCTCATCTTCGCCATCGCCCTCATCTTCTCCATTATCCTCTTCTCCGTTATCCTCGTCTTCAGCCTCAACCTCATTTTCACCATCATCTGCATCCTGGTCATCTAATTCATTCCCATTCTCAGTTTCATCTTGGCCATCTTTCTCTTCTGATGTATCTTGATTAGCGCCAGAATCTGTTTTCAGTCGTTTATTAGCAACAATCTTTGACCGACGAGGACGGAGACCTTCACGCCGTGGTGCCAATTCAGTTTCCATGGCCTTTCTACTTTTTGAAGTTGAGAAATTTCGATGAACTCCATTATTGACTCTGCTCCTCGAAGTTTGATATGCTGGGCTCTGAAAAAGATCAGAAACTTATTCAAATGGCATACCACAATACTTATAAAATAGTTAAAATGTTTTCATAATAAAAAACTATTTTTACGGGGAGATATTCTGACCATCATATCTTCATCCTCTGCTCCAGAACTGTCTGTATAATCTTCAAGATTTACAGAAATCCTTCTCTTCCTTGTGGAACGCCGGAGGTCTGATGCAATTGGCTGCACGTCATTAGCAATGTTATCAACAATCTGCTTTAATCAGAGTAAAAATAAACGATGTGCAAACATCCTTAAAATATCCAATATACAAACTCCACATCCAGCCTGTTTAAGAAAATAATCAGAGACCAAACTTAATAACATCTATCCACTCATTCACATGGATAGACTCACTCAACGACACTCAAAGCTACTTTCAGATGATAAAGATACCATTCTAATTATGTGTTGGATTTGATATTAAGTCATATCATGTCTAAAATGACCAAGGATAAGAGAACATATAGCTATCTACAACTTTTAGGATTTGAATATAAATGTTATAATTTTGACAGAATAATGGATAAGCTAAGGATATACGCCCTTTTCACACCTAAAACGTGGCTTGGCAAGACACGGTTCATAAATATGTTCTGGAAAACGTTTTGCCTGGATTCTAGTTTAGCCAATAAATGAATACAAAGAAAAATGAAATATCTGTCTAACACATGCAGACACCTATTCCCTCTTTTTTTGGTATTTCCTAGTTCAATGCAATCTAAACAGATTAAAGTTCAAATGAAGCACCAAGGAAGACTAGTCCACTGAACTTTTCTAGCTTCCGCAAACAAACAAAAGTCTGCCAATTATAACTAATATTTGGCAGAAAACCCTAGTTGATATACGCTACAGTATGCAATTTTCAGGGGCAAACAACAAACAAGTGGAAATAAGATAACAACGAACGATAAATCCATCAGAGAGATGGAGGTAAACCAAGATGAAGTGCAAGTATATATTACTGACGCAATAACATCCGAAGAAGCATGTAATGCTTACTGTGGCATTTGATGCCCTTGTTGGACGGTTCCCTTTATGCAACATCTTGGCGATCTGAGAAGCTGCCGTTCTTGTCTTTGTGTTTCTCTTCCTATTATGTAAAATGTTTGGTGAGTAGTAATAGTAAGAGCGACCATACAATTTGGGTCTCCTCCTAAGCCTATCACTGCTTCTAACTGGCTTAGTAACTGACCCATCATCTCCTTGACTCGATCGCTTCGGATGCATAGGGAAAATGCTACCTCTCCTGATTATCTCCTTCCATAAACTACAAACCCAAGATTTCACATATCACATTTCCAAGAGTATCAAATACCACTAAATACGTAAAGCGTTTTCGAAAGCATCACTCAATGTAGACACAATAACATGTCAAATTTCGAAATAATCCCATCGGAGCTAAAACATTCGCCGCAAAGCCATAGCCTATCTTCGTAAGCTAGCTCCTAATCGACATGCATACTAAACCACCAAAGCAACTAAAACCTCCAAAGCAAAACAACGAAAAATCTCGAATCAAAAACCCTAGAAACCGATCATTTCAATTAAAAGCTACGATTCCTTACGAAAATGAAGAACAAATCAATAGCTACACCAAATGTTCATCCGATTGCATTAGCCTTAAAGAACTCGACGAAGACAGTCAACAAAAACGATGAAACGGAGAAAATGCAAACAAAAAAAATCGAGAAAGCGAAACAGATTCATGATAACATCAACAACGGCTAACAAACCTGAAGATTGCAGAAAGTGAAACGAGAGAGAGAAGAAGATCGAAAGTGTTCAGTGTAGAGAGACTGTAGAATTTTGCAGGTCCGTCTTCGTTTTGTTCTTCTTCTTTCTTTCTCTTGGAGCGTTTTTTTTTTTTCTGGCTGCTGCTTTATTAAAATTTTTCTACCTTACTCCTTGTTTGGATGTTGGATTATCTTTATCCCAAACCTGTTCTATTCCGTGGATATTCTTTTAAAAGTTTGAATTATTTCGAAGAAACTCCCCCGAGTTTATCATTTATTGTAAATTAACCCCATAACTTCATTCTTTTCACTATCCCCCCAAATTAAGCCTTCTCAGTGAGATTTTGCATCTCTAAGAAAGACTTCGAAAGGAGACTGATACATAACAGATACAATGATGCTTGTAGTAGCGATCCAAATCGTAAAAAGCGAAGAGCGGAATCTATGAAAGTAAACAGTAGTGTCGCGTCGGTTATAGAAACATAACTGTTAGGACTTGAGAAATTCTATTAGAACTAGACAGTGGTTTATAAACTACAAAGTTTATAGAAAGCTTGAAAACTTCGGGTCTCGATGGACCGATCTCCTTGTAAGTTGTTAACTTGTGAAAGCACTCGCATGTAAAATCTGTCGACGACAAGGTAGAAGCGGGTCAGTCAAAATGTATGCGGGTTCATAAACTGCTTCAGTAGAAGTTACGGTCTTAAACAATCGCATTCATCAGTCGACAAGTTGACTACAAAACTCTAAAAGCTTAAGACTAATACTAAAAGGAATTTGAGAAATAACAAGAAAATGCTAAATTCTACAAGTCTAAGTAACTTATTTGGCTATCATTGTCGGATTCATCACGACGAAAATCAAATGAAATCCAGGAGAAACATCTTAGAAGCTAGTCATTAACACTTAATAATCAATGCCACAAAGATCTACACTCATCAATATAGGATCAGCTACTTAGTCTTTCTCGCTTTGTAATGATCAATTATGTTACCTTCCATCACCGGTTTGATTCAGCTTGTAGTTTCTTCTTTAACCGAGCTTTTCAGTTTCCGTAGATCTTTTCTTTTCGCTTGAATATGATGCACAAACGCAGCTACAATGTCATGGAGTTTCGGAGGAAGCTTGCTCGTCGAAGAAACATTATGACCCGCATCCTTTAAAGCCTTAGCAACATCCTTTTGCGCTTTCTGAAAATGTACATTACAAAGAGCAGGAACCGTCGATGCAAGTGTTGGTTTCGGACAAGTTATTGCCTTTGACTGAGCTCTGAAATGAACACAACATAACCAATACACAAGTTAGAAAAAATCATCACTTCAGAATACAAAGTAACACTCATATATAGAACTTTGGATTCAAACCTTTTGTTGACATAAGTACAAGAAGTGTAAAGCTTCTGCTTTTTATCCAAGAGAATATGAAGTTGACAGTAATTAGTAAGAGCCATGGCTTTAGATTTGCATCCATTACCACAAGCAACACAGTTTCCTTTCAAATTCAGATTCAAATCACTACTCTTAACACCATTACTTCCACCATTGTTGTTGTTGTTGTTGTTGTTATCATTATCTCCACTACCTTCAACAGCAATTTCATCAACCTTACGTCTCTTGTTTTGTTGATGATTCTCTTCTTTGAAAGGACTAACACCAAACTTCCAATAATATTCTCTGTGTTGAACCTTGAGATCTTCCATTAAAGCCCAGTAATGGTCTCTATAGCATTTAGCTAGCTGTTTCAGGTTGTGCGATCGGCGTCGGAGAAGCTCCGGGCGTGTGAGGTGAGTTGAACGGCTTAGGATCTGATCCTCCACCGCCATCGAAATCGGCGAATTCGATGAAGTCGACGGTGAGGCGATTGCGGCGGAGTTGTTAGGGTTTCGAAATTGAGATTCTTCCGGTGTATCGGCTTTTGTTGTGATTGAATTTGTGGCTGATGATGGGTGCTTTGGTGGTTTTGAAGAAGAAGGGTTTTGCTTCGAAGCTGACGCCATTGTTGCTTAGAGAGAGAGAGAGAGAGGGCGAAAAAAAAGAGAGTGAGAGAGAGAATCTGCAAGTTGTATTGATCAGTATTGTTTAAGAGTTTATTAAAAGGCTTAATTCAAAGCCCATTGGGCCATAACATTGTCATTTGCCAAACATAAACCAAAAATCAAGAAAAATCAATAGAATCGAAATTTAAACCGTGTCGAACCGGTTAGTTAAACCGGGAATATTTTTCAAGCTATGTTGGGTCGTTTATTATATAAAGTACGCATCGCGTTTGGTTACCCGCTCGGTTTCGGTTCGGTTCTTTCGGTTCTCAAAATTTGAAATCATTCGGTTTCTAAAGTATTTCGGTTCGGTTCCGGTTCGGTTCGGGTTCGATTCCGCTTGAATTAAGTAACCATTCGGGTATTAATGTTCGGATATTTTCAAATATTTTCGGGTATTTTCGGCTATTTCAAATATTTTCGGATATTTTTAGATATTTTCAGTTATTTCGGTTACTCTTTCGATTCTAGTTCGGTTCCGGTTCGGTTCTGATTTTTTCGCTTCTCAAATATTGGAACCATTTGGTTATTTTTCAACTACGGTTCGGTTACGGTTCAATTATTTTTTGGCTTTTCGGTTCGGTTCCGGTTATTTTGCCCATGCTTAATATAAACTAGATAAGTACCCGTGCATACACGCAAATGGCATAGTGAACATTTTTTCACTCGCATTGAAAAGACCAAGACAGAGGAAACAAAGGAAACTGATGGAAGTAAGAGTAGTTGAAAGAGAGAGTCTGCATCGGACTCAGCGGCAAACCGTCATTGACGGCGCAGTTTCCTCCTCCACCGCTGGAGAAGAGAACGCGGAGGAGTGTGGGATCCACAAGAGACTGAGGAAAGCCTTGGCATTTCAAACGGAGGTTGATGATTGGACACATTGGACATTTGTTCATTACTTCAACTCTAAACTTCTTCTTCATCATCTTCCCTTCTGATCTCCGGTTCATGATCTGCGTCTGCTTCACTGTTGGCTCGTTGCTTTTGCTCTCGCAGTTTCCTCCAAAGCCTATACCATAACATACATTATCACCATTCACACATGTTATATGTAGTTACAATGCAAAGTTTTTGAAGTTTTACCTGTTTGAAGAAGCAAGAGAGCAAGAGATAACCAAAGAAGGAACTTGAGAGGTTTTGACATATGGACACAAAGTAAACTGAAACTATAGAAAATGTTATACTCCAAAGCTTAATATAAAAACACAAGGAGAGAGTGAGAGAGAGAGAAGGAATGAGTCAAGAGATATGACCAATAATGCTCACATGCACTTAGAACTTTAAAAAGGTAGAAATAAAGTTACACCAACAAAGGACTAAAGGACTTCTTACTTCACATGTTGTGTGTCAGACTGAAGAAAACTATGCACCTCTCTCTAACTATATTGTAGACTAACAATCATGCATACACTTAGTAAATAAGAGAAACAGTAGATTGTGGATCATTTGACTCTAAGAGAAAGAAGAGAATGCTGTTTCTTTTTATTTCACTTAAGTAAAGACTTGAATCGTGTGACTCTTGTTACAACAAGGTTTACTATGGTTTTAAGCACTAACTAGTGTCTCTGTACAAGAAATGAATTGTTACAAATAGAATAAAACGATATAAAAGTTAGAGTATTGAGGATTACATTGTGTTCCAGGAGACTAATGAGCTAGGTCTAGCTGGGAATGTTTAAGCCAGAATCACGGTAATTTGCAATGGTGGTGACGTCTTCACAACGGTCTCATGTAGAAGATCTGGATCAAGCAAACACATGCAAGTTGGGACAGATGGTTAGGAGTTTCCATTCAATAGGTAAAACAAATGGATCTTTTAAATTTAGACGATTTCGAGTTGAAAGATATATTAACTTTTGTGACTAGTGTAACCATATTTTCCACTATTTGCGGTTGTCATCACCGTGAAATCAGACCATTATCCGAAAAGATTAAGACGCATGAAACTCTACTAACCTGGAAACTCTTCCCAATTAGACATATCTATCAGGCCTCTGCCCACTCTTTTAACTCACAGCGAGAAGCATGAATATTTGCTTGTTGTTCTTCGGCTTCTGTGTCATTAACAACACCACGGCATCTTGGGAAACCGCAGTAACATGCAAGCCGCTCATCAATTGAAACGAACCTGCAAGTTTGAAGATCAAAAAGTCAGCAAATGGCAAAGGAAATTCAGAAGCAAACCGAGGGAAAAAGAGCACAAAAGAACAACCTATAATCATAAGTCAACTCCTCCCATTTTGAGACATCCCTCTTTGCAAATATGATAATATGGTCATCACTATTAACACTAATGACTCTTGAATAGCAGTTTGGCTGCAAAGAAAGCATCTCAATAATTAATGCGATGATGATATTGCAGATGCTTAAAACATCAAAACAAAAATTGTCCCATTTAGATGACCATACCTCGCATGAGTGATTAATCAGATGGGCAATGCTTCCCGTCCTTGTTGCGTCAATGACCCGCTCATTATCAATTCTAAACATGTAGGTCCCGGCACCCTATATCACAAAAGAAATTATTTTTGTAAACTGATATCTAACCATCAATACTCATGACCAAAAATATCATTGCCCAAAATCCTTGAAACAAAAGTAGATACTAAGAACACAGTTGATTTAAGGGAATGCTAAAAGAATGATCAGTGCTTGAGGCAAAGAAGCAATCAGTAAAAATACATACAAGTGAAATGATGATATAATGCTCTAGATGAAAAAAGCCACAGATCAGAGTGCTGGGCGTCACTACTACCAATGTTGTATAAAACTTAAAAGGTCGGATACGCACCACCATCGAGTTGTATATAAGATGTTCCCTCTTGTCAGCTATTGAAGGCCGAACAAGTTCACCAGTGTATTCAATCACCTGCGCCCAACCGATTCACAAAATTCTCATGACGGACTTCTTTAGTCCGCAAAAATGGACAGACAGTTCAAGTTAAGAATGCTAACCATATCTCCTGCCTTGTGCGGAAGTTTCGCAAAAATCCCAAAACCATGAATCCCTGATTTTCCTGTAAAAGAAGAAAAACTATTTAAAGTTGAACAAAAAGTTCACAGAAAATTAGTTTTGAGAGATATATTTATGGGAAACATTTCCCCACCTAATTAATAGTAAGTTAAAACAATCCCTATATCCATCATAGCAGAAAATTTGCACAAGTAGTAACACCGTCGTTACAATTGCAGATTAAATGCTTACCGAATGCTAATCTCTTCCTGTATGTTTCCTTCATGTATCTATATTTCTCTGCCATAGAGAGAATACTGCTTGGAGTAATTAACTGTGACACCTTTGATCCATAAATCTGTTCGTAGGTTGAAGATTCATGTCGGGAGTATCCGCCAACAATATAAGGTTGATTCTCAACAAATAATCGTTTTAAAGAAGCACCAACAAGAGCATCAGGTTCCTTCCGCCCTCTTCTTCCAAGATAGTTATATGGCTCTACCAGAAAGAAAAGGAAAATACTTTAAGAATCCTATAAATAAAAGCTACAAACTGACCTATACAGTGCCCCTTAGATGTGAACATGAATAAAAGCTAGCACAATGTGAAAATTACATGAGACTTCATACCAGTATGAGCATAAAATAAAGTTGCAAGAGACGTAATGTAAGATACATTAGAAATAAACAAATGACACACATCACGACGTGAGATAGACGAGAACAAGCAGAACACCCCCATCCCAAATAGGTGTGGTGTGTCTGTATTTTTATTTCTAGCAGGTAATCAATGTAACTGCATACCAGTACGAGCACAGCCAGATGGATTAGGAGGTGGAAGATACTCGGCAATATCAAGAGCAGGTTTGATCATGTAGTCTGCTACCAGGTTGTCAGTTGATGTTTGTCGATGCCTCCTGCAAAATGAAAGCAGGCGGATGCACTGATCTGCTTCATCATCCTCCACTGATAGAAGAAAAATTCTATCCTCATCAGCAAGCTACAAGGACAGAGCAAGAGTGCTATCATTGTCCATCTTTGATGTAAATTCTGTGTGGTTGAGACATATACGAACGAACGCAAAATCTAATACCTCAACACAGAGACCAGCAGCCCGTGCACATAGTGGATGATATGCCACTCGACAGGAACTGTTTGAACACTGAAAATGTATATCATTGAATCTAGTTAAATACTTATTAAGAGACTAATATATATAAGAGTCTAAACATGGGCAGCCAAAGCTCATAAAATATATGCTGCTCACTGCAAATTCCTTCTACCGAATGCCAGTGATATTGCTTACAGGCAATTTCAACTAGATATATTTTCATGTGTGAATGGTACACAATGATTCAGCTTTCTCTTGTCAAGTATAACGATGCTTACTTGGATACAAGCTCCGTAAGATACACCGCATATGCTGCACAATAATTTCCAACGATCCTGTTTTGAAGTGTTAAGAAAAGAAGACAACTAATCAGGCATCATATACTACTGAAAAATTAACTGCGTTGTGCTTCCCTCGTCGAAAAAGCAACTAACTCTATTTCAGAAAATGAATGTACGGGAAACTGAGAGAATTTTGCTCAAACCTTACTGACTCTATTAACTCCATCAATTGGTTCCATCTTCTTGATATCCAATAAGCAGGTTTCTGGGAAATATCACAAACGTTTCTCATACATCTTGCATAATATATGTAAAGCCTTATAAATACTTACTAGAAAGCAGAAAAAAATACAGTATAACATATGAAATGGTGAAGACTGAACCTGGGATCCATATGGCACATGCCAGATGAGCCCATCGACCATCAGTTGTTGGCTTCATAGCACCCCCTAAAATATATTTTATTGGCCATTAACGGAAGCATATAAGACTCCATAAAGAACATGGTTGGTCAAATTACCTACTACAGGACAAAGACAACATCGACGAGGAGTTTCAAGAGCGCCAGGACGACACAAGTTGCATAACCACAGAATACCATCACGAGGTTCCAGCTGCCCATAGCATCTAGTATGAACCTAGTCCAGGATCAAAAATTTTGAACTGAGCATCTTCTAGAAATAAAGAATCCCAGCCACTACAGAGTATAAATCTAAAAGGAAACATAATAATCCAATACCATCATTCGACATTTATCGCATTGCAGGAATAAATTGTTCTCATATTCCTGCAGACAAGAAATCAAAGTCAGAACAAACTTACCAAAGTGTAGAAGACTAGATAAGCATACATAATGTTCCATCACGAAAGAAGCATTGTTAACCTCATCCATGTGGCAGACGTTGCACTTATCAAGATCTTTCCAGTCCACCCGCACAGGTCGGTAACCAGTAGGATGATCTTGATACTTTCCTGAACTACATTTGCGCTGAGGAACCTTGGAAGGTGGTCTGGATTGTAATAGCCCCTGCCAGTTAGGTCAAATCATAGGGTACAACATTTATAACATGAAATTGCTACAAGCTGAAGAATATTGCAAGAGTAAGAAACCGGAAATATACACCACAAAAGATATATAAAGAGAAGTCACAAATTTTTTGCTAGAGATTTAGTAATCGTATAGGTGAACTTTGCTTCAACTAAGAAGCTGTTTACGTCAGTTTCAGGGTTTCCCCTTGGACAATCAATATCAACTGTAAACGACCCTAGCATTTAAAGAAAAAAAACAATTTCACCAGAGAGACAATGAATACTTCAAAGGGGTAATAAGAGCAATTCCAAGGTGGTTTTGTGTTACTTAATTAAAGTAACACAAAATTAAGTAAGCAACAAATGGGAAAGAATCAAAATATAACTAAGAAACTTAAGAGCAAAGAGATACCGAGAAAGGTTTATTAAAAACTTCCATGCCAAACATAAAAAAATGCCCAATTATGCGTTTTAACTGCAGAACAGAATGCAGAGCACCAGAGTTTTCAAGGTCCCAAAAATGTGTACAACGAAGAACCTAGAAAAAACTCATGAGAGTCAAATAAGTTAAGATTCAAGAAGAAAACCTGTATAAGTTTAATGACTTCTGGGTTGGAGAAGCCAAACATATCTGTACCAGATTCATGTGCTTCTTTGCCCAAGACATCAAGACAATCAGAAGCATTCCGATTCTTTTTTATCCTATTATATATTTTATTCCAGCAGGCAGATGGAGTGTCCCCTTTGAACTGTAAAAAAATCAAGAGTCTAATTAATGTCTTTGACAAACTTTCTATGCACACATGCCATACACTTAGAAACCAACCTGCTCACCACTGTTTGTCGTCACTCTGAAAACAGGGCGAGTCTTTGACTCAGCATCTCTAAGAACTTCCATCTTGTACATGGCATATGCATCAGGATCTGCTTCAAGTCAAAGCAAAGATTAGCGCATATTGATGAACTAATTCAACCAACCAATGACAGAAAAGTCCTGATTAATAACGATAACACACAAAAACTGGTAAATGATGACCTTTTAGTGATATGAACTTTCTCATAGCTGTGTACCCTTCAGGCCAAGTATAGCGACTATCCTTGAAAAACTCGGAGTCTGTCACGATCCTTCCTGGAAGATAAGTATATACGCCTATGCATAATGAGCAGAGTCCAATCCAAGATCCAACCAAGGATGATACAACATACTAATTAGTTTCAAATGTTACCAAGATTAATTATTTGCAGATCTCCTATTGTGTGCAAACAATCTCCAAGTTCTACTGGTCGTAACCAGACTTCTCCATCGTTTGTGTAATCATCAACATCGTTTGCGCTATCCCCTTCTTCACTATTAGTCCTTTCCGAACAATCAGTATCAGCAACTTTTTGAAGTTGATCCATCTTTCCTGGAAGCTTATATTCTTTTAAGTACCTGGGTAAGGATAATTACAGCAGTTTAAAAAACAGGCATCATGTTCTTGGTCAGATGAATGCATAGAGAAATGGTCTGTTTGTTAACAAATGAAGAAAGAAGAATGCGAGTGAAAAGCAGGAGAAAAACTTACATTTTTGCTTCCTCCATGGCTTGTTCAAACCGAGGTTGCTTGCATTTCAGGGGAGACCGTAACAGAAGCCCTTGAAGAAATGAGACCGCTTGTTTAACTTGTATTCTGTATAACCAAAGGATAAAATGTCAATTTCTAGTTGGCCATTATGATATATAACATTCATTTCATCAATACAGTAGTCTAACAAGATCTGCGAAGATCTTAAGAAAAATTTTACAACCTAGCAAAATCATGAGTGCCGAAAAACTGTACAAGAATTCCTCCAGATGCCTTACTGTTTAGACCTTTCCTCTTTACGATAACAGATTCGTCCACAATAATTGCAGGCCACATAGCATGACCTGTCCGGAAAATTTGAGAAACACAGCAGTAGGGTTCTCAGTATGTATTTACTTTTATTCATAGGTTTCTTCTGAAACCAGAATGTTAGAAATATACACATTTTGCTTACTAAGCACCACATATGGTAAGCTATATGCCTCCTAACAGAATAGTGTTTATACCATAAAGCGAGTTTATATGTTATATATGCCAAAAAATCTTTCCTACAAGAAGTTAGGCAAACACACAAGCAAACATAATTCGGTTTAGTAAAGTACTAACCAGTTAGTTTTGCCCATATGATATCTTTAGGCTCAAAATCTTGGCACCCCTCAAACGAAGCAGCCAATACAACCATCTCATCATAATCTTGACTACCGACAGCCACACCATTTGTACCAAACTTGAGGTTTAGCAACTCCATCTCTTCACGAGAAATAAAAAATTTGATCTTTTCACGATGAAGAACTAACTCCTCGCCATCTCCATCTCCGTATTTAACCTGTACAATACGTTTTACAATGGAGAAAAGAACAAGCATTTCGATATCCCAACAACAGTCACCGACAAATAAATGGCATTAGCCAGATAAAAATAGGAAGTAAATAACATACAATGTGATGTTTTTCCTCTGCATTGTATCCAATGACCGAACCAGGATACCATTCAGCATCCAGTGGCCAAAAAACCTACAGATTATAGATAAGAATCAACTGTTAACAAGTCCCTTTCATAAGTATCGAATGAAACAGCTAAAGCATATAACTTTATAGCTCAACGCTTGCCTTGCATTGCAACCCAATGAACACTGTAGGATCTACACCATCATAACTCAACCTGCCGTGTCGAAACCCGCTCATCATACCGAACAAAACGAACAAATGCATAACCGAAAGAACGAAATGTAGGTCCTGAATCCTAACCTAACCCATTTCTTAACAGTAGCAGAAGCTGAGAGTACTTTCTCCTGACTCTTGACATGAGTCTTCTTACTCCGGAAAGATCCATTATTCTTATCTCCGTTAATTCGACATCCCCTTAAAGGATACGAAGTAGAGGTAGAATCCAAACCCAAGTTAATCAGCTCGCCATTACTAACCTTCCTCCTCCTCCGCTTCTTCTCCTCCTCCACCTCCGCTTCCACATTCGGAGCCATTTCTGACTCCCGCCGCCGCCTCTTCCGGCGATAGTAAACACGAAAAATCTCCGGTCGCTTCTGGGTATTATCCTTCTTAGACATCACATTGTGAGAACCTGCGGCGGTAATACAACACGGCGAAGACGAAGAAGATGAAACGGAGTAGACTCGCTCAAGAGAAGCGTAGCGAATTGGTAAATCAACGTGGTCATGGAGTTCGGTTTTGATTTGGGTTTCTTCTTCTTCGCCCACCATTGAAATCAAAAAGAAAATTGAAGATTGAAGATTGTAGTGGAGAGATTTCGAGAGTTAGGGTTTAAGCGAAGAAGAGAAAGAAACGATTCTCCCGCCAGATAAAAATCGATAGAGACACTTCTCTTCTTCTTCTTCTTCTTCTTCTTCTAGATCTGTTCTTCGCTTTAGCTTCAATTGTATTTGAATGTATATATGTGTGTGTGTATATATAAACAAACGACATCGTTTAGGGCCACAGTTTTTAAAAATGAGAGACACGACATCGTTTTGGGCCACAGTTTTTTAAACACGAGACACACGACGGCGTTTTGAGCCAACAGTTTTATAAACGAGACACACGACATCGTTTTGGGCCACAATTTTATAAACGAGACACACGATGCTTTGGGCCACATTGTTATAAGCGAACATATGACATCGCTTTGGGTTTGTGTCTTCTTGTTGAGTTCATTTGAGAATAGTTCTATTCCAACTTTAGGGCTGCACGTTCGGGTTGGGTTAAGTTTGGTTTGGGTTCGGATCATGAACTCTAGCATTTTAAGATCTATTCGGTTTTTCGAAAAAAATTGGCTCGAGTTTGATTTGGATTTTTTTGGGTCTAGATCGGGTTTAATAAACCTATTGAAATATGAATATGCCTGATATTTTTTTCGGGTTTGGGTTTATTTGGTTATTTTCTGTTTTTGGATTTTATGGGTTCTTCGGTTTTCAGGTTTGGGTTTAGTTCAAGATTTTTGTATGTTTTGAGACTTTTTGGATTTCAGGTTCGGGTTCGCTTCAAGATTTTTGCAGCGAAATTACCATTTCAAAATCATTGGTACAATCGGGAATTTCGGAGATGTAGCATTTTTTGAAGGAACATTGTCAGCCCCTACGCACAAAAAACTGATATATCACCGTATTATACTTTCTTGTTCTTACTCGTACGAGTTTGACAATCACTTTTTTAAAAGTCACTCATTCTATTACTACTTCAATCAAACGTGTTTAAATGTAATATTCTTTTATAATCATTGTAAAAGGCAAAAAGTTTACAATATAGATAATCAAATCAATTCGTAAAGGAGTCGGAGGGAGGTAAACCCACTATTTTCGACAGTCGGGATCGTTATTTCTTGAGAGCTTAATGAATTGATTTACTATCCCCGTAAATCACCATATTATATTTTTCGTGCTTTGTCTAACTCGCACGATTTTGACAAACCTATCACTAAACCTATTACTATTTCAATCAAACGTGTTTAAATGTAAAATGCTTTTATGACCATTGTAAAAAAGAAAGAAAAAAATTACAACATACATAATCAAATCAACTCTTTTTAATATCTCTTCGCATTCTATTATCTCTCCATAAACTCAAGAGATTACACATTTTCTCAAGTTTTTTAGTTTTTTTCAGCAAAACCTTGTGAACTAAAATCCAAATCTCTTTAATAAAACCTCAACTAAAATTTTATTGGATAAAGTATTAAACGTCACCTCACACGCGTATTTGACAACACAAGGAAGAATATAATTTTCTCTTCTATATTTTTCCTCATGTTTTCTATATTTTTTTCATTGTTTAAATATAGAAACAAAAGACATGTCTCTTTTAATAGACCCAAAACACAAAACATGTCACTATTTTATGTTATTTTTTGTCTGACTTTATAAGAACATTTCCATATCAGAGAAGAAAATGTGAACAATTTTTACATAAAAAGGAAACAATATTGTATAATTAATAACAACTTTAAACGTATTTTTTTCTACTAATTCGTCAACCAGATCACATTTTATCGATTATATCACCATACCAAAGACCAAGGTCTTATTGCATGGACTGCTTATTTATTTTTTTGCTAAACTAATCTATTTCATAAACTGTTGATTATGTCTTTGCTTTTAAAAACATAATTTCTTTAAATTTTTTCCAAATAGAGAAGTGTTTTGTTCTTTTTGTTAAAGTACAATCTAATTTCTCTACAATTCTACATGTATGTTTTCATTACTGATTTAGTAAATCATATTTATATTTTCTAGATAAATTTAGATTTATGTTAGCATTAATTTATATGTGGTTAGCTCAATTTTAGAGAAACTTATTTAGAGTCTTTTTAATAAAATAACTTATATATGAATTAGCTTAATTTTGTTCGTAGCTCAATTTTAATTGGAGTTTTGTAATTAGTTTTTTTGTCGATATCTTTAACTTAAAAAAGTGTGCATAATTTACCTAACACATAATATACCGTAGTTGTCGAGATTTACGTGCTAACTTATATCCGCTTTTGTGTAAAAGCTGCGCAGAATAAACGAAAGAGAAAAGAAAATAAAACTTCATTTACACTTCTCAACCTTTTTCGAATATATCTAAAATGTTGTCCAGTCATATGAGATGTCACTATCTTCACTAGCTCGGTACTATTTGTTACAAAAACCGCAAATCTTCACAATTGAGATAGCAACGCCCATATCAACGCCCATATCAACGCCTCTGCTTCATAATTAGTTTTAGTTAGAGCTTTTTTTAGTCTTTGCTACTTATGACTGCTTTGGTCCATTTATAGAAAGTTGGACACATTATGTCTTTATGTCTAATTATTAAAATATTATCGCATGTTGGTTACACATTTAAAGTGACTTATGATCTAGCTAGATCCGCGAACATTCTAGTTATAAAAAAAAGTTAAAACATTTTTATATTTTTAACATATATTTAAGGATTAAAATTAGAGTGGACAGATAATAGATCATGCTGATATGTACACACAAGATTTGATGCCTTTCTTCATTCATAATCTTGTGTTTCGATGGATCTTCTCATGTATGTGAACTTTAAAATATGAGAAAAGTATTATATATTGTGAACTCATAATAACAATTAAAGCAGTTGCAAGAGCAACAGTTCACTGAGTTCAGTATAAAAAAGACAACAATGTAATTAACTAATTAATTTTTGCGTGTGAAAATTATAAAATTCTTATTAATTTCTATTAATTTGTTCTTTTTCATTACAAATATTTACTTTAGATTAATAAAAAATAAAAACACAAATTAAATCATATGAAAATATTTTTAATTATTTTAATTAGATAATAAAAACTCCAAATATTAAATCGTGATATTTTAAACTCATATGTTACAGGGATTATTGTTTTTAATAAAACCGAGGGTTTAACTTTCGGATTTTTCTTCTCTGCTCAATTATCTTTTTGGTGAAAACTTATACTACAGTTGAAAATTTATACTATAGTTGACAAAGTTATGTTGTTAAACATTTATATGTTTCAATATTGTAGATAAGAGCTTTCCATAAGATCATCAATAACGTTAGAATTTGCTCAACGTCTTAATATATATCTCAAGTTGATAAATGCATGTTGAGAAATATCGTTATATCTCAATTTTCTTGGTAATTAATATTAATTTGTCCTTTAGTAAAAAAATTTGATTGAAAAGAAAGAACAAGTTTGTATTACTATTTATAACATAAAATCGAGTAAACAAGTTTGTATTAGTCAATTAGTTAACTCAAGTGATAATACAAACATAACAAAAGTATCAAAGAGGACAAGTAAATGTTTTTGTTCACACGTTGTGATAGCTTGAGAATTGTGATGCTTGATTAATTTAGATTTGAAAATAGTTATAAACCATCATAAGAAGACATATACAAAAAAAAAATATTACGTTCTTTTAATAAACAAAAAATATTACGTTTTGGATATACACATCTATATAGATATGTGCATGCATGCATGCTATAAATATCAAAAATAGGGCTAAAATTATTCTGCCCTATCTTCAAAAAAAAAAAAAAATCCAAAATTTTAATTAACTTGGATCAATAATCTCTAGACCTAAAAGATATTATAATACAACATATGATTAGATACAGAACCAAGTAGATATGCTGCTTTGGTCACTGCTTTTCTCAATTGCAACGTTCCACGTCGTCCCTTACCAAACACAATCTCACTTGTTCTGTCTCCAAAACTGTTTCCACTCACCGAGTTTCTCTGATGATTTACTAAACTGATGTAAGTTTCAAGATCATGAACACAAGAAATGTTTTGAACGTCGAAGAAATCAAGCGTGAGTTCAACTCCAACGTGAGTGTAACAAGAACAACTCCATGGAAGCTCATAAACACCACCTAAAGCTCTAAAATTCTCGTTGAATAAGAAACCAGGAAGCTTTGTAATCGGATCATTTACATTCGTGATCCTCAAGACTTTAACTCCTAACTCCTCACAACGTTTCTTGAATCCCAAGTTACCAACCCTAGGACCCGCAAAGGAAAACACCGTCACAGGAACGTCCTTTTGGTCTCTTCTTTTGTTTATACCGAGTTCCGCGATGTCGTAAGCTAGAAGATGAGCTAAAGAACTTCCCATGCTATGTCCCGCGAGTGTTATGCTTAGTTCTTCATCTTTGTGTTTGTTTAAAACCCTAGAAATCTCCGAGAGAAGTTGCTCACGGCAGCTTTCTAGACCGAACTTGCTCTCACTCTCACCGGATGTGTATAAACTCAAGAACCCGGATTCGACTTTTACATCAGGACGAGGGTTATGAGGATCAAGCTTAGCCGGAGTTAAAGAGCTCATTAAGTTAGCTAACCATTCATGGTTAGTCACAGTACCACGGAATGTTACCACAATATCTCTCCTCCCTAAACGTTTCACTGAATCATCTGATGAAACTGCTACATAACCTATCCAACGTGCGCGGTTAGGCTCGTTGTGAATATGTTTGATATTGAGATCTGGTGTGGCGTAGATATACTTTGTAACTTGGTAGCCATGAGGATCATGGATTCCAGATTCCTTAAGCAAACTCTTTTTGCCATACTTGCAGTTCAAGTAACGTTTTGAGTTAGGGTTTAGATCAAACCCTTTGTAAGAAGCGGAGAGTAAGTTACCATAGCGAGTTATCTCTTGTTGGAGAATAGGGTTTAAAGGGTCAATGAGATTTTCCCAATTGTTGCTTCCTTGTATCTCTTTCCAAACACTAAACAACGGTTGAGTTGCTGCTGGTGCTGATGCTGATGCTGGTGCTCGAGAAAGAGGAGGAGTGATCATAGAAGATGATGAAGAAGGAGGAGATGGAATCATAGGAGGAGCCATTATAGAAGAAGAGATTGCATGTCTTTTAGAAGTGTTCTTGGAGTTAGAGAAATGACCAAGATTGTATGTTTGTTGAAGGGTTTTGTCTTTAGGTACTAAAAATGAAGAATAGTTAGGGTTTTGAGTGAAGATATTAGCAGCCATCAATGGAGGACAATGTAGAGAGAGAGAGAGATGTGAAATAGAGAGTGTGTGTGAGAGAGAGAGAGAGAGAGAGAGAGAAGAAGAAGAAGTTGGTTGAAGTATAAAGAGAGACAAAGAGTGAGAGGCATATTTATAGAGTGAAAATGTGAATGGAGAACAAAGAGAAAGAAAAAGTTTTAGATTATGTTCGGCGAGTATTGACTGAGAAATTAAATATTCAAAAAGTTACATTGGAACAAAGTTTTTAAATAATAGTATTATAGGAGACCAATATTATTAATTTTATTTGGTCGGTCCGGGTCAGTAAACATTTTTTCTATACTAATTTTATAATTTATGTTCACTCCTCATGCTTCTCTTATATACTTTACTACTCGGTAATATGATGAATATAATTATCAAAAAAAAAAAAAGATGAATATACACTAAGTCACAAAAAAGAATGTTTAATTGCGTATTTGATGAAGATTTATGGTAGTTTTGGTGGTTGATTTGTAACTTTAAAATTTATAGCATATGATATCGATTGATATGAAATTGTGACAACTTATTTTTTAGTAAAAGGCTTCATCTTTAAATTCGTAAAATTAATGTTTTGAGGAAAAAATCAAGATAAACAAAAGAGAATAAATGAAGTTTTTATACTAAAAGAATGGTTAAATAATTGATTATGGTAAGTTGATAAGTAAGTTTTTGATAGAGTCTTTCCATAGTCCGATTGAATTTAAAAATGCCATTGGGATGTAGAACTAATATTTATATAATCTCTCAACAAAATATATAAAATTCCTTAACTATATATACGAATATTTACGTTAGGTAATCTTCCTAACTAATTGGAAGAGTATAAACAATAGTAGTTCCCTTTTTAAGGCGAAATATATTGGTTATAAATTTTCAAGTGTAACAAAAGAGTGTAATATATTTTGATTACAAAAGTTATCATATATAATATACTTGTAAAAGTTATAAAATAATGAAAAAAAAACGATTGTGCATAGAAGTGTCCTTGATGACATTAGCCAAAGGAATTAAAAACTCTACATTAGAAGATAATGTAAAGTATTGAAGATCGTAGATTCATGGCAAATAACTAACCGATAGCTAAATAAATTTATACAATTTTTTAAAACCAAAAAAAAATTATACAATTGTTTTTAATTTTTTTAAATAAAACATCTATGCGAAACAACAAAAGAAACACTTTGAAAAGATTTTGCTGACAGAAAAGGAAAGAAATAATAAAAAAGGAAAGAGAATAGTCAGTCAAGTGGTGTTTTCTATGTTGTTTCCTAAATGGTCAAAATCCTAACGCTATTTTTCACTTTTTAATTTCATTTTAAAATCTTTTAATTGAATAAAATGTTGTTTTTTTGCTATGTAAATAGGTATTTTTTCTTATCATTTTTAATACTTAAATGTATGTTTTATAAGAAACTGATTTTTTTTATAACTAGTAACTCAATTACGTTTTATTATTTATGTAGTGAGTGATACATTGGCTTCTAGTTGCCATTTGATTCTCTAAGAAATTATAGAAACATACACAACACACACATATGATATAATAATATATTTTCACGCGTGTGAAATGTGAAAGTTTAGGTTTATTGAAAAATCCATTATCCATAGGTTATAAAGAAAAAAGAAACTTATAAACACGTATGAACCACGGTATCACTCAAGCCGTTGACATACTTTTCTTTTACCAAGAGATTGACATTTTTTTTTTGATAAACAAGAGATTGACATTTTTATATATGATTTTTTTTTGATACTTCGGGTGTTCTCGCCCCACCGAAGTGGTCCAGACTAGCCGGTCGGGGTCCTAGGTCAGGTCGTGCAGGGGACACACAGTATTTGGACACGCCTGCACCGTTGATCCCGGAGGCGTTGGAGGCGCATGTGAATTCCCCAGAGGTGTCCAGAAACAACGTGAGGTAGTTTCCGCTGAGTTGGGATCGAACTCGCATGGTGTTATCCACACGACTCCGTCTTTAATCAGTAGGTCACGATGTTCCGGACTAAAATTCTTAAACTCTATGATTTTAAATAGAGAAGAAGAAAATTCTTGCATATATTGTCACTTGTTTTTCTTTATTTTTTTTTTGTAAATGCCCTTAAATCGTTTAATTAATATATATGATAGTTTCACAAAATAATTTCTCTTTTTTTTTCAAACATAATCCAACTTTCCAAGCAAACTGCAAATTTTTGATCTATTAATTTATATTTACTTGTCATTTTTCTTAATAGTTGTCTACTTAATTTTTAGGAGTAGACAATATATATATTTTTATTTATATTATTAAGTGTACACGAGAGGGACTGTCTTATATTACCCTTTTGATTTCTAGAACAATATTTTCTCAAATTACCAAAAGAAGAAAAATCAATGAAAAATAAAAAGAAAGAGTGTTACAATGTGGAGGCACTAACTAAGGAGAAAGAGTTTGTTTACGCGGCAAGGAAATAGATTTTTGACTTGAAGAATTTTGGAAATGTTGGGAAGTGAGGCAACAAACAAGACAGAGACTTATAAATAAAGCTACATAGGTTATGTTTTTCTGTTTTGCTTTGTGTTCCTTAGTTTGACTTGCTCCTACGTCCGTGGAACTCCCAAATATATGGTTTATATATTAACATATACGTAAGTATGAAATATATTTGATATATTAAATTTTGAATGATGGTCAAAGTCATTTGTTATATTAGGAATATTTGTCAATATATTAGAATGTATGTCGTTATTTAGTGTAAATAGTTTACTAGCTTAATGTTATGTTTTAAAGTGTCATTTCTAAGAACAAAAGTGTCTCATGCGCAGAACACCGTGATCTAATGGTAAGGACGAGCTGCTTCCTGGGAGCAGGTTGCGAGTTCCAACTCTGTCGGAGGGAATTACCTCACGATGTATCTGCTCACCCACACGGATAAGGGTTTTTGCTTTCGGTCAATTTGAATATCTAGTGAGAGAGTCTATCCGTGGACTGACCTCACACCCAGAGGTTAGATCTAGTTCGTTATCGACCTGAATTTAATCCTTTATTTAACAAAAAAAACAAACAAAAGTGTCTCCTATTTAATATTCCATGCAATAACACCTCAACCTAATATTTAATCTTCCATGCCATAAAAAATCTACGGAACGATAGCCAAAACTGAAGCAGTCGTAGAAGAACTAGTGAGTCAACGGTTGCATCACTTGTATTGTCATTTCACGAAGCCAAAATTTGATCATATTGTCTTTAATGAGAGAGACCACTTGTCATTATACTACAAACGATCTTAACCAAAAAGGGTTGTTTTATTTTATTTTAGTAAATGGGGTCTAAAAGAATAATTTAAAACAACCTTAAATGAATTGTTTTATTTTATGAAAATATTTGATTGATCATTTGTGTTGCTTATCTTATTGCATCATTAGTCATCAGTTTTGTCTAAAAAAGGAAACATTTTGAGACTTGATGACCAAAGCCATCTTGAAATATTATAATCAGTGGAAAGTTATCGAACTTTGAGTAAACAAAAGTTTGTAATCTAAGAAAACTTTACGTTATTGAATTTGAGAAGAAGAATCTCCAAAGTCCAAAGGGTCAGCTTCATTGGATCTACCATGCTTCTTGTCTTTCAACTCTTAAATTTCAATATAGTGCACAAGAAATATTATTCGAATTTAAAGAGATTTTGATTTTTCAAGAGCATCTTAAGCAACTTGAGATGCCTTTTTCAATAAAATTAGCACAACTAAAGTGAATAATCAAAACTAAAAAATAATATAAATTACTAAAGAAATGTTGTCGTCACTAAAAATCCATGTTTTAGAACTCGCTAGACGCTAGTCAAACGGCGAAGTTGAACCTAACGATTAACTGGAAAATCGAAGATTACACGGGATTTATCGATGACTAGCTTTATATTATTATTGTATTTTAGTTGAAATCAATTTTACAAATACATGAAAATTTTTATAATTGTGATATATATATATATATATATTTTGACTTGTTTATAGACCAAAACTGACTAATTTATATGATTATAACATATTTTCGCCTAATTTTAGTGGTCAATTTTAGTTAGAAGCCTAACCCGGTAGGTTAAATAGTGATAGTGTTGAAAAAATCGGATTTAGACGGAACCTAATCGGATGACCACCGACTAGCAAATATGCAGGGGAGGCGAAGATTTTTAGAACATGACTAAAAACTAATTATATATGATTTTTTTTTAATTTCAACAATTTTGGTATAAATGTAATTGTAAAAACCATTATATATGACATTTTTTTATTAAAAAAGTTTACTCAACTCAATAAAATATTGAGAATTTTGATACATTTTCTATTAAGAATTTGTGTCAAAGAAGAATTTAACAATAGTCTAACTTTGTTTTGTTATTTTTTGAATACTACTTTACTTTTTCCGCAGTCTCTTTTTCTTCATATAACTCATTCAAGTGTTAGCAGCCAAATTTGGTTAAGAGTTTTATTAATCTTTTCTAACTTTTTAAAGATTCATAGACAAAAGTCTTCTCTCTTCCAAGGAAGCTGCAGTGAGAGTTCTTGAGTTTGATTCTACATAAATCTTATTACTATTTGAATTTGAATACAATGCTACAATAACCAATAGACTTAAACATATTTCGAAATCCGACTTCCGACGAAGATTTCGTGCTACATAACTTCTAAAATGTCGAAAACTCGGTACCATTCTCCTATCATCTCTAGAGATTAACCATTCCCTTAATGGCCTTTGCCAAATGAATACCCTTTAATAGATAATGACAAAGTTTTCAATATAAACATATTCACATTGTGTTGTTTAGTCCAAAGTTTTAGAGAAACCTTTTCATCTTCTTGTCTCATACTATTTCGGATTCATTTGTAAAATCGCAGGAAAGGTTCCGCGATTGTATAACCTTCTGCAGCGCGTGTCTACATCTGGAAAATGTAAACAAAAATGGCAGTAGCTTAAGGTAAGTTTCATTAACAAAACAAAACCGATGTTTTCGGATTTAGATTAGTTTTACCTCCAAGGAAGATGATCAAGGAACATTGATTGCGAAACCGTAATTTCTTTGAAGCTTTCTCTGTTTGCAACATAAGCTTTGTAACCATCTGTTACATCACATATTGGCCATCCTCTCCATATCGGCACGCTTATGTTGTTAACTTCGGGTACAATATGGATGACTAAACCAGGTAAGAACATCTCGGGAGCTTCGTCTGCTTCTTCTCTTGTTGGAACGACTGTCTCCATAAACTGAGTCACGGGATTATCCTCTGCGGTTATATCTTGAAACGGATTTGTGAACTCGTCTTCCTGTATTTCTGGTTCGGTTTCTTCCCAAATCGGGTAGATTTGATCCTGTTGTTGCAGACTCTCGGGTACATCGTCGTTAACTTACCACGGAAAACAAAGAAGACGAAGCAAATCTTTTTCGTTAACTAATCTTTCTCGACGAGAATCTAAAAGAAGAGAGTAATAGTTGTTACCAATTACTGATGGTATTGCTTCTCCAGAAGATTGTTCTTCTTCGACAATTTCTCGTTGACGTTTACTCGCATATAAAAACCGGCGTGCGAGTCTGAAAATGAGTGCTGTATCAGCTTTCGGGTCTTGAGAAAGTACTTTTATGGCAGCTGCTTGGAGCCGGCGGATTGATCCATACGAAAGTCGTGACGAGAATTCGTTATCGAGTACAATGCTGTTGAGAATCACATCAAGGGCCTAAGAAATTAAATCTAAAACCGATAAAATCAGCATGATCCGAAAATCTAACCTCGTAACGAATTCTGAACAAGCATCAGCCACATCCGAATTTACACACGGAAGAGGTCCATAGGCATATACATAGAGGTTAGGGAATCTGCAACGAAGCTACCGGCCACGGAAGAAGTCAGAAATGTTATAGACAGGTTAAAGAAACGGATGTCGTTAAGTCTTGTTAACGGAAGACGTACTCTAATTCCCAGTAACGAGGCGATAGCACCTCCTAAAGAATGACCGACAATACGAATGCTGTAACCATCACATTCACATCCATCACCAATCAATGACGACAAGAGCCCAACCGATCCTGACTCTGCATATTGTATTGCGGGGAATCTATGAGCACATATCGTAAAGGCGTTACACGAAGTGACAGATCTCTTACCTCCAAATTTGAGGTCTCCTTCTACTTGCATAAATAGATCTCTTGCAGCTTCTACTATACCCGAATGCCCGTAGTGTTTACGAGATGGATCCATAACACGATCATTGCTGACAGAAAAACACACGAAACAACATAACGGGATAATCAATACGACTAATGAGATACAGAGAAGTGAGATCTCGACATAAATCAGAAGACTGACTTTGTTAGCCCATCCAAGTCTTCTGCGGTTAGTGAACACGCTCGGCCTAAACCATCGGTTATGAGGTCTTCGGCCGTCTCAGTTCCTCGAACAGCAATTACAACACATCTAAGATAATGTAAGACTACAACAAAGTAAGTCGCTTTACATTTCTCCTGCCACAACAGAAAAAAATTACACAAAGAGATTAGAAAGATTCCGATGCATTCATACAAATACATATCAACCAACTTCGATAAAAGGCATCAAAACTTACCCTACAAATTCGACCTCGTCGAAGAACATGAGAAGGAAAATTTATGAACTTAAGAAAGGCAGCTGCATGACCTCGCCAGCAATTATCACCGTCAAGTTTAGGCCGCCTGCGAATAATAAGGAAACTTCTGACATTGATATCATACAGATGTTTTCGTATCAAGATCAGAACAAGTTGAGTTACTTCAAACGAGCTGACCAGGTATAGTATACCATTTACGGCTCCACGGTGTTAAAATCCCTTGCCTACAAATCCATGTACATAAAAATAAAGCCGGATTTCTCCCGACATCAAGTAATGGCCCCTGCACAATGCCACACACGCAGGTAAGAGATATCGATATCTACCATTAAAGAAAAGCTTTGGAGCTTCTGTTATTCAAACATACAGTATAAGCGGCTTCTGCAAATTTATGCAACATAGCAGCCTCCTGAAGATGAAACGCTGGAGCTTCCATAGAGTCCTCGTATGACTCGGGAAACTGGCTATTATTCTGCAACAGAGCAAGGCCTGAATAGCCAAAGATTAGATAAGGTTCACAGATTAACAACATTACGTAGCAAGAAAACTAGAGACAAGAGACCACAACACAAAACTGCAGATCTTAACCTGCCAAAAATTCCAAATGGCCAGTGCCCGATGCTCGATATGAAACCAGATCACCTAATAGCCTTGCAACCGAACACACTTCATCTTCCTCGATGACACCCCTAGAGAACAATCAATCTCTAAAGTGTCTCAACTAGTAAAACTTACTATAAACAAAAAGAATCAGGAGAGACGAAACTTACATATATTCGCGACGTCCAAGACAACACAAAACTTCGCGAATTCCATGGTCAAATACTTCTTGGTAGTGAGCTTTCCAAGCATCATCTTGAGTAGCATAGAAAGACCGCCATTGCAATATATCTGATCCCGTAAAGCACTGTGCTAACGCAACAAAGCAAACCGTGATCAAGAAAGCAACCTGAACTGTTTGCTTCCACCCACGAGTGTTTGGAGATAACCCTGATGAAACATAAAGACATTCTATAATCAAGAACAAGCCCCAACGTAAAATATGATCAAACATTCAAATAGATATGCCAATGTTCATCCTCGTGTTACCTAAAACGCAATCTCTCGGCATTCCATCGGGAGAAACAAACGTAGCGACATGAAACATAAGGTAAGTAGCAGAGATAAATTGCAATACAGTAATCACCATTGCAAACCGAGTCCACCAAAGCCATGTCTTATACTTCAACTGCAAAATTCAGATTAAAGAACAAAAGCAGAATCAAACATTTGAGAGTCAACAAACACTCATCAACCAAAAAAGATTTGATTTTTAAAAAACAGAGAGATTCACAGACAAACAAAAAGTTGGAACCTTTCGTTGATGATTGTTCTGAGTAGGAGAATTCATAATGGTAATAGCCATAAGTTCTTGTGTAGTTCCGACTTTAACCATGACGGCGAGTTTAACGACGGCGGCTAAACAAACGGCGTAGAGAGGAAACAACTGACCGGCGCCGTCGCAATTTGAGTTAGAAATGAGAGTCAGAACACCGCCGGTGATAATTACGATCAAATTAGCAATGCCCAGAACCATTATCGTTCTCCTAACTCTCTTCAATCTCGAAATCAACATTATCGTTCTCCTACGCCGGCGAGTGATTTTTGGGTTTCTTATTCCGTTGATCGTCGCCGGAAATTTGATGGGTTTTTAGGTCAATGTCTCGCCGGCGAAGAACGCACGAAGAGACATTATCTCTCTCCGAGAAAAATCCGCCGCTCGATCTCTCTGACGATTTTTCTTCTTCTTGAGATATGTTTTTGATCTCCGAACGAAATAAAACAGAGACATTATTAAAAGCTAATTAAAATAAAATTTAAGAAAAATTACTTTATTATATTTGTTAGTGAAAATTTTATAATATTTTTTTTTTCGTTGGCGAACCGGGCCACAATGGGCCGGTCCGGTGGCCCTACCCTACTAACGGGAATTTACCCCTCACATACAAGGGGTCCGGGTCCGAATCACAACGGACCGATCTGGTTGCCCATAGCCCCTCACAAGGGGCCTGTGCGCACATCGCGCGATCGGAAGTTCGAACCCTTCGATCTTCGAGTTTTGTGAGCAAGCGCTTAGCCACTAAACTACGAAGCCTAGCTCTTAAAATACTATTAACATGTTATATAATGAAGATTTGAGTTGGCACAAGATTGGGATTATATAAAGATTAAAGTTGAAATATTTAGAAATGTGAAACAGAGCAAAGTCTCCTAAAAAGCAAGAAGTTAAGTAAAAAACATTTGGTTCTGTTTCTGTAAGTTAAAATATAAGCAAAGCATAAGTTGTTTTGGAGTTGTGGTGAGACTTTGATTTGGTGAAGAGCCATTTAAGAGATCGAGATGAGTCTTTTTCATCGAGAACCTCGTATAACTTGCTCAAGAACCTACAGAAAAAGATCGTTCGAAAGACATTAAGTTTAAGCAAGAAAGCGCAAATCCAATATGTTTTCTAGCTCTAAATCATATATTATGATGATCCCAATCATCCTAAGCGAAGTGCATTTTCAAGAGAAGTCTATGCATCTCCGAGAGAGGCTATTCTTAGCTTATTACCACAAGGGAGACCGAGATGTTGTTCAAGAATGTGTTTGGAAAGCGAAAGGAAGGACCTTTAGAGGTTAAGAGAAGTGTTGTTGAGTGTTACTTACCATGAGAGGATATTGTATCATCCATCCTACGAAAGGAATCTGGGAAAGGAACATCTTTACGGTTGACCAAAATCCGCTGTAAAGATAGTAAATGTGAAATTATAGTTAGAGAGAGAGAGTAACAGCCCGAAAGTTTAAGAAGAAAAAATCGATGAGGAACTAGGCGCAAAAGAAACGAATGCTTACCCGAATAGGACAATGCAACCGTATATCTCCAAGATAATACCGATAATTGGCCAACGTACAAATATAAGAAAGATTCCAATGACGAAACAAACGGTGCCCTGCAAAAAATTGAAGAAAAGAAACAAAAGTGATAGGACGCTATAAAGATGTTCATCAAGCGAAACGATTAAGAGAGATAAGCCTAGTTCAGTGCATACCCTCAAGTTATTAACGTTGGTAAATAGTCTCCAAGTTGATTGCCAACCGAGTAAAAGGCCAACACCTATCAACCAAAATAACTAAAACACAATGCCAAATGAGTTTCAAATGTAGGATCCTTTCGTAGACTTATGTAGAAATGTCTAGAAACTAGCAAGGAGATTGATTCTCACGTTTCCTAGAGCGAGTAAACCTCTGTCAAAGTACAAAATGACGCCAAGAAACGTGAAGGATATACCAAAACCAATTAGTCCCAATCCAACTTCTGCAAACATTCAAGAAATGAATCTCGAATTTAATTAGAGAAGATGCTACGATTTACGAAAAACATGTTCAGGAATGATCACATACTTTCGCGAAAACACTAGTCTAATCTCTACATTGATCTGTTCAGTGGTGTTACTCGGACAAGAAGATAAGAGAAGCGAACAAAATAAACCGCACTGACAAAACGCTTACATGATCTAACTCAAACCGGTGCCTAACTATACTAGTTTAATCTCTACATTGATCTGCTCAATGGTGTTACTCGGACAAGAAAATAAGAGAGGCGAACGACATAAACCGCACTGACAAAACATTTAAACGATCTAACTCAAACCGGTGCCTAACTAAATTGCATATACACATTAAGGAGTCATTACAAAGTGACTGTAAAAGCAACATTTGTGAAGAAATGATTACTCTTTTGCTCGTTTAGTTCATACGCCATCTTGCTAACAGTAGCTTAAGATCTGTTTAACAAAGGACAAAAGACACCATTGATCATAAGCTGAGACAAAATTACTCTAGAGAAGCAGCAAGTAACATCTCCATTTTCTCAAGCTAAAATCTTCAAAAACGAGACACACAAATGACTCATGCCTTAACATTCAAAGCAACTAATTTCGTTCAAGAAACACTAATTGATCTGTAATTTCTTCAAATAGAAAAAACTTCAATTTTTCTCAGAACCCTAAATAAATTAGTTTACCTTCTGGTTTCTTAAACCCAAAAGAAAGTTGCAATCTTTGATCTTTCTTTGTGTAAAAGAAGAAAAACCCAGAAGATTTCAATCATCAACAAACGGATTCTCTAAAGATCGAATCGAAGCAGAGAGCCAGAGAAGAGAAGAGAAGAGAAGAGAAGAGAGAGATTTACCGTAATAGCTGAATGCAAGAGAAGCGAATTAAACCGTTCTTAACCGGTTCGTGGAACGGTACAATCATTGAAATTTGGCGGTTTGATAAAAACTGCTTTTAAAATCGGACCGGTGACTAAACCAAAAAAGTTCTATAACTTCTTTATGCTCATTCTATATGCTTGTTTACATATCTATCAAAATGCTTCTATGGATAAAAGTAAATGAAAATTCTATTATTTGAATTTTGATTAAATGTGTTTATACACAAAATTCAGATTTTTTTTTTGTTGTTGTAGAAGGTGTATATAAATGAGACGTTCAAATAATATATGTGCAACATCTTGAAAATATCTCTATACAAAAAGTATATAGAATAAATTGTCTTTAAAAAATCATTCAATTACTTTTAAAACGACAAAATTTCTAAATTGGTTGAAAATTTTGATATCTCACAAAAGCTACAAGAACTGCTGATCTATTCAAATATTTTGATGATAAGTTCTTAGATAAATGAAAGCTACAAAGAGAACGACATAATTAGAACATTTCTCCTTTGTAAAGATTTTTGGAATACCTAAAAATGATAATGTCATATTGAAAAAATGATAATGTCATATTGAAATGAAAACTTTTGTTTTGTTTACCGTAGGCTATAGACCTTTATGTTTTTGTATTTTCAATTTTATAACATAAACTATTTAGAATGAGATTTATTTGAAATCACTATAACATAATCTTGTGGGTTTTGTAGTGTTCCGTGATGACATGGGAGAAAGCAGCAGAAGAATGATTCATGATCTCTCTCTCTTTTGAACAAGTACTTTGGTTATATTTTAACTTGTGCAACCTTATGTTTGTCTTTTTTAAATTACTTTGGTTTTTCCTTGTGTTTATCTCTAGATGTTAAAACTAATAGCTTAACAATCACTAGTATGATGTCTTTTTTTAACACAACCAATTTCTCCACTTTGAATTCATGTTTTTAATGGAGTTAAAAAGAGTGGTTAACACCTTCTCTTTCTTAGGACATGAAACATGAACCAAACTGAGTTTAAAGAGTTTGTGGATTGTCTCATCAACTTAACAACTCTAATTAGGCTCAACCCCACAACAACCACTCTAGAGATGCAATGTAGCTCTCATAAACAACTTATTAGGTTATTAGTCATTCTTTGCTAAAGAAAAACAAAAGCAAAATGTGAAAAAAAAGAAGAATATTAAACCAAAAAACACCAAAAAAGAATATATTTTGATGAAGTTATGCAAGCTTATGGAAAGGAATATTCCAATATGAGATGTCTAAATTATAACATTGTCGTTAGAAAGAAAACAAATGAAGAATCAAAGAATTTTCAGATGAAGTTATGCAAAATAAGAAATGAATATTCTATAACCTTAGACATGAAACTTAGACAAGTATCTTAATTAAAAAATCTCCATGCACATATATATTAAACATAATGTTATCAAACTTTTGCTTATGTAACTAAATCAAAAGCTTTAAGAGTTTTGGTCATAGAAGAACAATGGAAGAAAAGATTAAGATAGGACCAGTAGGAAAGCATGATTCTAGAAGCACCACAATTGTAAATTGGGACGAAGGAAATCACAATGGTAACGTCTCTCAAATATTTCTATCTCATGGCGTCGGCGGAATTATTTCAATCCAATTTCAATTCGTAAAAGATGGAAAACTAGTTTTATCCGAACGTCACGGTCCACTTTCCGGCAACATGTTTGATGTCGTAAGTCTGATTTATATAAGTCATATCAGTCTCTGATTAATATGTTCTTACATAACAAACATATTTTTGTCGTTTATAATACATTAAACATTTGTCATTTCGATTTAGCAGATCGAGTTAAACTATCCACATGAATACATAACTATAATTAGTGGAGAGTATTACAAGTATGAAGCTAGCAATCCTCATATAAGGTCTCTTAAATTCACTACTAACACTAGTGAGTATGGTCCTTTTGGTGCAACGAGTTCGAGTTATGAAAAATTCGCGTTTAAACTCGGGAAATCTCCCCAGTGTGGCGGTTTCCATGGGACATACGATGCCTCGGGACTACAATATATCGGTGTTTATCTCCAACCTAAATTAGTGCAACCCAAAATCAATACGAGCAATGCAGAGGAAATGGAGTCAAAAATTGCTTTGGGTTAAAAATGTTTGTATACTAAAATGTCAATTGTGTTGAGTATACATGCTTAAATATACATTTGCTTCTATGAATAAGCTATTGTGTTACATATAATTGTCAAAGATGGTGAAAAAAACATATAATTGTCAAAGATAATCTAACATATATTGATACTACTAATCCTAGAACTCCACCATATTAAGAAAATGAATTAAAGAAATTAGTGGGAATAATTATACTTTTAAAATAGAAGATTTTATAGATGTTTTATTATGATAAATATATAAAAAATCTTGACATTATAGTAAAAATTTATTATTCAAACTAGAGCTTCTATACTTTTGTATAATTATAGAGTGAGATCCAATTCGAAACGAGTCTGAAAAATCATTACGGATGAACGTTTTAACGATATATTTATTCACTTGTTGCCAATTGGTTTTCGATACTTAAGAGATGTTATTCGTTTATGCATTTCAGTTGATTTGAAATTTAATTTAATTAAAAATAATATAGAAGATTAATAATAGCTTGTTGTACCATAATATTATTTTTGATATTCTATGTGAATTTGGTTACTTTAGTTACTAGATATGCAACGTGTTTTTTTTTCTTCTTCTTTTTCTGTTTTTGGCTACATGATAAACCATTTTCTCTCGAGTTTTTAATCGAATTCAACGTCAAATTCAACATTTATTTTTTTTAAATAGAAACTTTTTATATTTGTGAACTTTTGAAATAGACGAAACCAATAATAGAGCAATCACGTAGAAAGTCTTTTCAATTTTCATTATGTGTGTTTTTGTGTTTTATCCATTTGGTTTTTCTTCTTTGTACATATTAATAAACGAGTGAGATGCCTTAAGAGAAAACATAAATTTGGCAATATCTTCTCTTTCATTTTTATTCATCTTTTTTTATGATATTATTAAGTTCAAAACCCTCATAATATATTACTATAAGTTAAGCTAAAATCAAAAATAATTTTTTTTGTTAAGCTTTATGTACAAGATGGATATAGAATTTGGATTCGAATTGCATAAGCAATGACATCAACAGTGTAATAATATCCATCTGTAATGCAGTGTCTTTCTCATGGAAGATGACAAAAACCTAATAAAAATAATTGTTGCAAGACTAGATACTGATGTGTCATATGTCCTATGTCACATGCTAACTATTAACCAGGACCGGCTTACAAGAGGACATCCACTGCGACCGTCCCGGATTCCGTCGGATATTCCAATAATTTTTTTTGTCATCTAACCTAATGGCAAGTAATTTTTCTCACTAGAGGCATGTGCAGAGTTCAAACCCTGGTTATATGAGATAGAAGCAGAGGTGGTGCAACCGCTGACCCACTTACTACTCTCGGATATTCCAATAATTAAAATATCTAGTTAGTTGAAAAATGTTCAAATTTTTTATCAACAAACGGACTATAACGGGACAGTCAAATAGCTCATTTAACCTCATATATTGTTTCCACTTTATGGTGGAGGAGGGCCAAACCGTGATGTTATATGGATTGGCTTTGGAGATTCAACCACCATACTATAATATCATCGACAGATTCAATTTTTTTAATATGTATATCTTTTAGTTTTGTAATAAATTATACGATTAAAAGTTACGTACAAAAAAGCTTTTTAAAATTTTTTTTTACTAATTTCTTTTTAAAAAAGAAATTTTAAAACCATTTTTTCGATGGAACATAATAATATTGAGGCACCAACGAAGTGGTGGTCCAATGGTAAAAGTTCCTCTATTACAAAAGAAGGTCACGAGTTCGAGCTGTGTTGAGAGAGGTTGGAGTTCGAGCTGTGTTAGGAGAGGTTGGTTCGCCAAAGACGAATATTTTATTTGACCTGATCCCGCTATAAGGGAGATTAGAGGTCACGGACTCTGAAAATTTATCCAAAAAAAAAATTAAGCCGGCCTACAATTAAATAATAAATAAAATAAGCATGATTGGTGAATTGACCTTATCATCGACCTTGGTCTTTGTTCCACACATCTTGGTCGCCACGGAACCTTGTCTTTTCTTAGGATTGTAGCCCAAGACATCTCCCTACCAAAAGACGTAGTCAAATCAAAGTAGTCCTCTTTGCTACTACTTCAATCTTATGCTTATATATACACACACAACCACACATAACACTTAGAGTAAAGTAAGAGCAAAAGATAAAAAAGAGAGAATCAAAAATGAGAGAAGGGTCTCATGTTATTGTCTTGCCTTTCCCTGGACAAGGTCACATAACTCCAATGTCTCAATTCTGCAAACGCTTAGCTTCAAAGGGTCTTAAACTCACTCTCATCCTCGTCTCCGACAAACCCTCTTCACCATACAAAACAGAGCATGATGACTCAATCACTGTCTTCCCTATCTCTAATGGCTACCAAGAAGGCGAGGATCCATTACAAGATCTTGATGATTACATGGACAGAGTCGAAACCAGCATCAAGAACCGCTTACCGAAGGTGATTGAAGACATGAAACTGTCGGGAAAACATCCTAAGGCTCTAGTTTATGACTCTACTATGCCTTGGCTTCTTGATTTAGCTCATTGTCATGGTTTGAAAGGTGCCGTGTTCTTCACGCAACCTTGGCTTGTCTCTGCTATTTACTACCATGTTCTCAAGGGTTCTTTCTCTGTACCGTCTACTAAGTATGATCACTCGACTTTAGCATCTTTTCCTTCGTTCCCGATGCTGAATTCGAATGATTTGCCATCTTTCATCTGCGAATCGTCCTCTTACCCTAATATACTGAGGATTGTGATCGATCAGCTCTCAAACATTGATCAAGTAGACATAGTGTTGTGCAACACTTTTGATAACTTGGAGGAAAAGGTACCAAAACTATATCCAATAATTAAACTACTATAGTTATATACATGGCCGCAATCGGCAAATTAAAAATGGGCCAATGTTTTTAAAAACTTAGACCGCTTTTAATTTTTTTTCACGCAAAAATAGACCGCAAACTCATACTTACCATATTTGTGCTCAGGGTCGGTTCTGATTATATTTTAACTATTATATGAACAACTTATAAATTGGTTCTAGATTTATAATCTTATTTAGTGGAGTGATTATGATTAATTTTGATTTGGTTTGTTTTTCTTTTTGTTACACTTAGTTGTTGAAATGGGTTCAAAGCTTGTGGCCAGTCCTAAACATAGGACCAACGGTTCCATCGATGTACTTAGACAAGCGACTACCCGAAGACAAAAAGTACGGATTCAGCCTTTTCAATGCGAAAGTCGATGAATGCATTGAGTGGTTAGACTCAAAGGAGCCTAAATCGGTTGTCTATGTATCATTTGGTAGCTTAGTGATTCTAAAAGAAGATCAAATGATGGAACTCGCTACGGGCTTGAAGCAGAGTGGATATTGCTTCTTGTGGGTTGTGAGAGAGACAGAGACAGATAAAATCCCAAAGAACTATGTTGAAGAAATGAGTGAGAAAGGATTGATTGTAAGTTGGAGTCCTCAACTAGAAGTTCTTGCACATAAATCCATTGGTTGTTTCTTGACGCATTGTGGATGGAACTCGACGTTAGAAGGGTTGAGTTTAGGAGTACCGATGATCGGTATGCCGCATTGGACTGATCAGCCGACAAATGCTAAGTTTATAGAAGATGTGTGGAAGGTTGGAGTTAGGGTTAGGGTTAGGGTTAGGTCAGAAGATGATGATGGGTTTGTGAGAAGAGAAGAGATTGTGAGATGTGTTGGAGAAGTTATGGAAGGAGAGAAAGGGAAAGAGATTAGAAAAAATGCTGAGAAATGGAAAGTTTTGGCTAGAGAAGCTGTTGATGAAGGAGGTAGTTCTGATTTAAGTATTGATAAGTTTGTTTCTATGTTTTGTTGATTGTTTGAATTTGAGTTTTTTAGAAGATTTTAAATTGTCTATATTGCAATTTCATATATTGAAAATGACAAATAAAACATTAAAACTATATGATATAATTGAATTTTGATTTCAAGAGTAGTTGATTTACATGGGCCTATGAGAGATATTCTTTAATAGGCCTTAATGGTTTTGATTAAACGCACCGTTTCATTCTTTAAAACGACCCGTTTATTTCCGAACCCGAATCCGAAAATCGAACTCTCGTTCTTATAACCTAAGGAGTTGTCGATTTCATATTCTCTTTTCAAAATCGTGACACTTGAATATATTTATTTTGATTGATCATTTCGTAAACTCCACATATGTGCTACAATGGTTTAATAATGTTATAATCTTGGATGGCAAAGAAAAAATGGATGCAAGAGTAAGAGTAGCCGGTTTATTTGGGCCTTAAAAGAATTTGATCTCAAAACGCATCGTTGCATGCTTTAAAACGCAACGTTTGACTCCAGAATTGGATCATCATCAGGGGAAAAATGTTTGCCAGTTACACGAAGTTTGAGCAAATATGGTGGAAGTCACCAGAGGCCGCCAGCTCAGCTGGAAAGGTTCTCGTGGTATGTGCCAGAGAACCCCAGTTCGAGTCTTGGCGGAAGCTGAGAGGAGTCCATATTACATAGGCTGGATTCTCCCCTCGGGGGACGTACGGGCCCTAGGACCCCGAACCTCCGGGACAACCAAAAAAAAAAATGGTGGAAGCTATCCAGGATTTGGTAATATGTGATTCACATCACTATGCATATAATACTTATGGTCACATGATGACCTATAATAAAATATGGTGGAAACTACAAAATTAAGTTAAATTGATTTTAGAAGTTTTTTACGAGCCATTATGTAACTAGCAAAAGATAAACTAGGTTATGTGACAAACTAAAGTGACCCGACCCATAATCACCCGATCCGAGTTGACAATCACTAATGGGTTAGACACTATGTTGAATTGTAAATTGCGAATGGGTTGGATTTAATAACCCGACCCGGCTATATCCATTTTGAATTCAAAGAAATTTTGAAATCCATTTTACAAACATATTTTTCCTAATATATAGAGAAATGTTACGTAGACTAAAATTGATTATTGTTAACTAATTGACCCTTTTATAAATCACCTACCATGGCAATAATTAAGATGTTTTATTACGTATTGTTAATCATGTATTAATCATTTTATAGTTTTGATAGATTCCGAGAGCTCCGGCGTCTCTTCCGCCGTCAAGTGCTCCGCCTCTTCTCCACCACTCACATTGTCATTTTATTGAAAATGTTTCTTTATTATTACTTTCATTCACTTATATATATATGCTATTAATTTTATTTTATTTATCAAATTATCATAGTCGTCTTGGCTTTTAAAAAGATATTATCCAAATCTTGTTCATGAACCGTTTGAATAAAGCCATTCTATGTTTGCTTATTCGACTCGTGAATGTATTCTTACTCCGTCATGGGTTTTATTTCTTCTTCGTAGTTTGGGTCTATTTCTTATTTGTTTAGTTTTATTTTTCTTTCTTTTCCGCTACTAGTTGCCATTGTATTTTCTGTCAAAAACCAAAAAATCGATAAATAAGAAAATCGTTTATCAAAAAAAAGTATAGAAATAAATAGCAAATATTAGAAATTAAAACATATATATAATGTAAAAAAATACATATTATATATGCTTGATCCATATAAATATTGACTTTCTGTTATTCTGATCGGAATGATTACAAAGATATGATTAGGGAGTTAGTTTCAATAATGCATGAACAATTAAATTACATGTAGTTCTTGGTCAACAAGTACTTAATCACATGTCATGTACATATACATTTTAGATCTTAAGTATTACCTATATCCATTTTAAACAAAAAAATGTAATACTTATCTATTTTCTTATGTTATTTCTTTAAAGAATTTTAAGATTTTTAGAATTTTGTGGTTGATTTTTATTTTTATGGTGAATAAAAAAGATCTAAGATTATAAATACAATACATGCAAAGTATATGAATGTTGATAATGTGCAAACATGTTATCTATAATACAACGACCGTTGCTCCTTAAAATTCTATACCAACCATGTGTTAAACCTAATGATTATTAGAAATGTAAACTCTTTTATCTAAACATTAAGAATAAAAATTCAAAAGCTCTTATCATAAAACGATATAGCACATGTACTTAATTGTACCATAGACTCCAATAACGACCCACTAATTATATCTTCTCTATATATATATATATCTCCATGCATCAAGTGTCAACATCAAACACAAATTTTCAAAATAAAATTTTAAAACTCATTACAAATGGCAAAAGCAAACGTAACATTAGCATTTCTCTTCATATTCCTCACATTTCTTGAAGTATCGAACGGTGCATCTATAGTTTACAACGTGGTTAGCTTTGGGGCTAAACCGGATGGAGTCACTGACTCCACCGCGGCATTTCTCAAGGCGTGGCAAGCCGCTTGCGGCTCCGTGGCTTCGGCTACGGTCATGGTTCCTACGGGGACGTTTTTGTTGAAGGCGATAACGTTTAGAGGACCATGCAAAAGTAAACTCAAGTTTCAAGTGGCTGGAACTGTCGTTGCTCCGACAGATTATTGGTCATTTGGCAACTCCGGTTCGTGGATTCTCTTTACTAATGTTAACAAACTTACACTAGTTGGTGGGACTTTCGACGCGCGAGCTAATGGGTTTTGGGCTTGCCGGAAAAGTGGTCAGAATTGTCCTCCCGGTGTTAGGGTATGCTTCACTTCTTTGTCTCTTATTTGGTCATTTAAGATGAAATATATATTATCACCAACGAAGTGTTGGTCCAGCGATAAAAATCCCTCTATTAAAAAAAGAGATCACGAGTTTAAGCTTCGTTGGGAGAGGTTGGCTCGCCAAAGACGAATATCTTACCTGAATGGATTAGGGATCGGATCATGAACCTTCTGATTATCAAAAAAAAATTATCTTTTTAGCGTGGAAGTTTCGGTCTTTCGGCCTATAATTTACTCGATATCTAGAGTTAGATCTAAGAGGAGGTCACAAGTTCGAACCGTGTTGGGAAGGGTTGACTCGCTAAAAACGAATATCTAGTCCTAAGAGGATTAGAGGTCCACGGGCACAAAAGAACCAATTCCTTACGTTATTCCGCTTCTTTTGTATTAAAATGAAATAACTCTAATCTTTAGTATAGTAATGTATATATGGTTATTACTATTTTTTTTATTTATTGACCAAACTCTTTGAGATCACGTCTTATATATAAACCAATCTCATAATTAATATCTTTGGTGCATTGTTATTGTAGTCAATATCATTCAACGCAGCAACGGACTTGATCATAAGTGGAGTGAAATCGATGAATAGCCAAGTCACTCATATGACTATAAACGTTTGCACCAATGTGGTTGTACGTAACGTCAAGATATTGGCTCCTGGAAACAGCCCAAACACCGATGGTTTCAACATTCAAGCGTCTACCGGAGTCACGATGACCGGAAACACTATTCAAACCGGAGATGATTGTGTTGCTCTCGGCCCCGGTGCCCGCAATATCCTCATCTCCAAACTTGCTTGTGGACCTGGTCATGGCTTTAGGTATACACTAAACTTCAATATCTATGAATCATTATGGACACAAATCAATCTATCTATCTACTATATTAAAATAGAGTCATTCTGAAAAATCTACATTGTAAAGTCGATTTGGACTAATTCATTAGTAACTTAACAAATTAAAATAAATATCTATCTAGATATTAACTATGAGTTGATACACATTACTATGTGATGACTCGCAGTATTGGAAGCTTAGCAAAACAATTGAACGAAGCTGGTGTACAGAACGTGACAGTATCGAGCTCGGTATTCACCGGGACACAAAACGGCGTAAGGATCAAGTCGTGGGCGAGGCCGAGTACCGCCTTTGTTAAGAACGTTTTCTTCCAAAATCTAATCATGAAGAATGTCCAAAATCCTATCATAATCGACCAAAACTATTGCCCTTCAAAGCAAGGTTGTCCTACCGAGGTATGTTTACATATAAAATTAGTTTTAGAAAACGGTTCTTTTAAAAAAGACATTTACGAAATTGGTCTATTTTTCTCTCTCGATTACGACATTCATTAGGCCATGTGTTTATATATATTACATCCATATCACATTTTTGATTAAAAACCAATATACAATATTGTTTAAAGCAAATGTTTATGTGTGTGTTAATAGTATTCGGGAGTGAAGATAAGTCAAGTAACGTATAAAAACATACAAGGAACATCGGCGACACAACAAGCGATGAAACTAGAGTGTAGTAAGAGCAATGCATGTACAGGGATTACATTACAAGACATTAAGCTTACTTACAACAAAGGAACTACTCCTGCTACTTCCTTTTGTTTCAATGCTATTGGGACTAGTCTTGGTCTTATTCAACCTACTAGTTGTCTAAACCGATAATATATATAAACCATATATCTTGGTATATAAATTGAAAATGGTTTAATGTTATTAGGGATTTATTGTGATTGATTTCTTTTTTCATATTTCTTGTGACAATATGATCATCCAATTTCTGTAACATATACGTATGTATATAGTTCTTTTTTCATTAATAAAAGGGTTTTCTGCAATTTTTTTTTTTTTTTTGCAATTATTTCACTCTCGTATGCCAAACTGCATATCAACCCCCAAATGAAATTTAACCCGCAATATAATCCTCTTATATTTTAATTCAACGACTAATAACTCAAATATCAAAATCCAGTAACAATCAAACTCAATTCCAGATTGAAATTTCGAATCTAATCGACAATTACAAAAAAATCTAAAAAAATTTAATAACGAAACGAATGTTTATATTGTGAATCAAATTTTATTTAATGAGTTAATCTGCAATTTTGGCCCAGATAAATTTGTAAAAAGAGTTACAATGAAAGTGGAGGACTCAAAGCAAAAGCAAATCTACAATTTTTTTGTAAAGAGTAACAAAAGTTGAATATGTGCCTCAAAGCAAATCTAACAGTTTGTGACACACACAAAAAATGGATTTTCTAAAGAATCAAAAAAAAAAGAATAAAAGCAATTCTTCACATTGATGATGCATTTGTTTTTTTGTTGATGGCTTTGTTCTTCTTCTGCTATAAGATCTAGTTATAAACTGTCAAATGTTACAAGAGCTCAATCATCGGCTTCTACCGGCGTCTACTGCTTCCATGACCGCTAGCATCTGTTTGGTGACGGCGTGAACCGCCTAAGTTCTTTGTTAGGCTCGTCGGTCTCGAGTCATTGAGGCATATTCTAGCTGAATAGCAGTGCCGGACTTTGATAGAGTGGCTTGTCGATGTAGTCGAGCAACTTCCTCGAATGTTAACCATCAAGATTGCTTCTTTATCTCTCGTGTCTTCGCTCCACCAATTCTGTGGGACGCCATCAACATATTCCTCCAATGTGTGAAAATCTTCGTGATGAACTTTCACGTCCCCGGATTCTTTCGGGTTTATTATCCCGGAAGCTGGCGAAACCTAAGAGAGAAAACATCTTGAAAATCGCTAAATCTTGAATACTATATATGTGAGAAGAGAGTTTAGTACCTCAAGCCAGCGAGGTAGACCAAAGGAGCCGCGTGGATTATAGTCGGGATCTTCTCCATCGTCTCTAACTATAGTCTGACCACCGCATAGAATGCTGAAAATGGCTTTGCTCGTGGTTGAATTGTTTGTGATTGTTAGGATCACAGTGTCTTGACTCTGAAGAACGATGGTGTCGGTGCTCAGAGTTGTTTCTGGAACCGATCTTAGATCTTCGAATATGGCTTTTATCTTCTCATTGGACGTTATTATTTTCCCCAGCTCCTGTCTCCGCACAGATTTATCAACGTGAGCTATGGTCGCGTGAAATTTGCAGCGGACGGGTTTGTGATCGCTCTCGGTAACGTCCATGCAAGCTTCATACCTGTTGAAATGGCGCAGGTGAGAATGCGAAAATGGGGAAAAGAAAATGAAGAGACAAGAAAGAGCCGTACATAATAACCGATGAAACTACAGGGCATTGCAAATTGCTTTGCGAGAATGGGCTTGATTGAGTATCTCTGTATATAACTCTATCACACCATGCAGGAATTCGCTTTTTCTCCCCCGAATCATATCCTGGAGAGTACACGGCAACGAAAGTTCGAAACTAATTTGGAGCCACCAGAAAACAGAGAGAAGAAAACTGTTTCAATCGTTTCAAAATCCGTTTTTTTACCTCCAAGGCCTGAGCGGTTCCTTTCGAATTTGTAAGTTGGAGGGAAAGTGATTAGTGCCTCGCGCATTCCTTGGAAGACTTTACCGAGCTTCATCTCGGCTCTAAGTTGGTCTCTTTCTCTGAGCCAATCGAAGGATCGTTGTGAAATGAAGTCCCTTGCTTCATCGTAGGTTATACCAAACAGCCTATAGTTAAAATCGCCGAAAAATGTGACCATGTCTGCTGCTGCTAGATCAGACTTGACTTCTTCAGTGCCGCTGCTTGGAAGCTGAAAAAAACATGTTCAGAACAAAGTTAAAGAAGCAAAACAGAAAAGAAACTCGGGACTAAACATGAAGTATTGAGGTAGAGGTGACATACGGTGTTACTCTTTACGGTATAAGCTGCGGTTGAGACACCAGCTGCAAGAGAGAGGGCCCATGGCAAACCAGAAGAATAAAGGAGCCAAAATAAATATGTGGAAAAGCCAAGTGAGCAAGACAAAAGCAGGTACGGCACCATACCAGCTGCAGTGTTACATATATTTTGTCCTCGGGAAAAGACCATCAATCGGAAAATGTGATTGAAATCTGCGTTTCTACGGTTAACTGCCTCCAAATGCGCAGCCAAATGGCAATTCACAAAGCACATTATTCGGTCATAAACTCTGATTCTCAGACCCACACCTCCCTGTTTTTGACAAGTACGAAATTAATGTGTTACCGTGAGTATATGACTTCCACAGCCGCACAAGATACATAAATAGACACTGACATGCCAAAAGGCTTGAGCGTGTTTAAGCTCCATAACCAGATTTTGTTTAACAAGTTGAAAAACGGAAGCGGAGATGGAGTAAGACACACCTTGTTGCCAATGGCACGGCCAAAGCCACATGGCACTGCTGCGACATCAAGATCTCCAACATGTGTTCTGATATCTTTCCTCGCCCTAAGCAAAAAATTTCAACATACAGGGGGAGATATACAACTGTTGATCCGCAAACTTTACAAAAGTGTGAAAAGATGAGAACAAAGGTGCAACATGTCGTATAACCGAACTTTCACTTACCAAAGAGCTATCAGAAGTCCTGCCAACTGCCTTGAACCCATACGCTCGAAAGTGTTTTTCTCATCAAGCGCTTTTCCAATTGCATCAATCCACCATTGCCCCACAGCACTTCCTTCAAGTCCAACCTACAACCGAATCCAAATATGAGGTGAAACCAAATATGTAGACGAGAGCTTCATCGCATATAAATCTAAATGCAGTATTTTTAAACATGCTACTGATTACAGAATGATAACGGCCGGAAGAAAACAACTTTAGCCGAGGAAAACATGTTGATCTTTTGACCTTTTATATCAGTACATCCAAGCTTTGTATCATGAGAAAAGTATTAGTCCAAACAAAATCAAGTATGTAATGAGAAGTAGTTACCGTTTCCTTAGCAGCAGACATGGCAAGGAAACCTGCACCCATCTCCACCTCTTGCAACCCAACAGCGACAACGCCAACATCTGAAGTGACAGAGCCCAGCCACGAAATAAGTGCATCGTGTGAAGCTCGTCCTTGACCAACATTCCAGGTACCAATTAAAATTCTAACACTGTCTTGTTTAGCGTATAAAGTTTCCTTCTGAGACAACTCAGTTCGGATTATGTTGTCCAGAGGTCCTGGTGAAGTCACATACCATCCTCGTACTCCACCATGACTCGCCAAGCTAAAAATGAAACCACCACCTGCTGCTAGCTTTATCACAGGTTCATTGTGTGAAACCCAGCTCGCAATTAACTTTCCATCAGAATCCAAAACCTGGATGTAGCCACTAGCATAACCCACATATAATCGATCGCCAAAAGTGCAAAAACACAAAACAGGGCGGTGATGATGATTCACATCCCGCAAGCGGTTTCCATTTCCATCCCACTGGACAATAAGGCCACTCATGCTTCCAGTCCAAATTGTTCCATCTGCAACTAACACGATAGCTTCGGTTTTCCTAGTATCTTCCGAAAACGCTCCTGCACTTCTAGTAGCAACTCGGCGAACAGCTCCTGCTGCTCCCATTATAGCATTACGTGATCGCTGCAGAAACCCCTGTGGTTTTTCCTTCTTTGACGCTGAGAAGAACTTCATCTTTGTCTCATCATCAGAATGTTGGTCTTGCGTATGTGGCATGTCTACACGATTCTCAACTTGCCCGTCAACATTAAAAACTTTCAAAAGGTCTTTACTCCGAGCATCCCTGCAAACTCCACTCTCTTAAAATGATCAAAAAATTATCGAAAGTACGGTAAGGAACACTCCATCTACCAGTGAAGCAAAAAGGATCCTACCAGATTGAGAATGAGAGTGACTGCACAGCCCACACTTTAGCTCTTACAGAATCGGATAACAAATACTTGACTTCTGAAGAAGATATGCTACATGTCCCATTGACCGTAACTTGGCTCCTGAGGTCAATGGCGGATCTCTCCACTAACAACGCAGCCATGTGTTTCTCCTCCGGTTTAAGCAGAAGAGATTTCTCTAACGACTCCCATGGCCATAGTTTTATCACACCTCCTTCAGAACATGACCACATATCACCTATAGCATCATGTAAAAGAGGAGAAAGAATTTTAGAATGCGGAAATTCAAATCAATACCACCATTTGTAACACCCCTAAACCGTCCTAGAAATAGGACTAGGCGTGACAGAATAACCGGAATCGAAGAACCGAATTGAAAAAACCGGAAACAAAACCGAACTGGAAACGAACGGAGTTAAAAAATAACCGAATGGTTCCAATTTTTTGGAACCGAAAAACCGAAACCGAACAAGTAACCGAAAAAACCGAAAATATCTAAAAATGATAAAAAAACCAAAATACCGAAAAATAGGCCAAAAATATCCGAAAATACCCAAAAGTATTCGAAAAATACTCAAAAATATCTGAACACTAATACGCGAATGCTTATTTTATTCAAGTTGAACCAAACCCGAACCGAACCGAAATATTTTAAAAACCGAATGGTTATTTTATTCAAATTGAACCGAACTCAAACCGAACCGAAATATTTTAGAAACCGAATGGTTCCGATTTTGAGCACCGAAAACTGAACTAAACGGAACCGAAGAACCGAACGTCCAGACCTACATACAGGACGGCCGAAGACGATGCCACAAGTTACCCGCCTGAAACGGAACGTCCAAAGGCTAAAAACAAATTTCCCGCCCAAGGCTTTTCAACCCGTACCATTCTCTAACAATCATAAGACTGAATCTAGAGAGTAAAACTAACCATAAGAGCTAATGACAATGGAGTTCACAGGACCACGATGAGCTTGCCACGAGATACGTTCCTTAAAAGAACTTGAATCATTATCATCATCATCATCACAAGTAGAAGGTTGTTGATCCATCTTCCACCCTCTGATTTTACCATCTTTATGACCACTCCACATTAGCTTGTTGCTTAAATCAGCCAACAAACACATAGTCGGCGAAGTAGTAACCGATTCATGAAACGGCGACGTATCTTCATCTCCTCGCCGTACTTGGCCGCCGATTCCACACCCTGACTCATACGCTTCTTCCAAGTTCCAAAACCTCACGCCGTTCTCTTGCCCAGCCCAAATCTGAGTCTCCGTACAAGCAATGTTCCTCAGGAACTTCCCAGTCTGCGTTTCCCTTAACGGATGCGGACGGAGCTCGAGACACGGCGGACGTCCGGGATGCACCGCCGCGCGGATCGGAACCTTGAATATCCCGGCTCCGCCTCCAGCTCCGATGAATTCCGGAAGCGGCTCGGTATCGTCGTCTCCGAGATTTACATTAGGTGGAGGCGTAACGACGGCGTAATCCTCTCCGCTATTTCCATCGCAGACGCTTTCGACTCCTCCGGTGGAAAATTCATCATCGGAGGAATCGAAATAAACCGTATCGGGTCCTAAAGTTACGGATCTAGGAACTTCTTCGAGACTGTGATTACGGATCTGATGATGCGGCTTTTCGTCGAAATGTACACTGTAGGAATGCGTTCTCCGCCGCGGAGGAACGGTGACGACGGAGGCTAACGCCTCCTCGTCTTCTTCTTCGATGATTACCGGCGAATCCATTGATGATTCAAAGAGAATCTAAGGAATTGGAGAGAAAGAGGAAAGGATATGGTGAAAAGGAAAACAAAAGAAGAAGAGTGAGTGAGAGGAGAGCACGTCGTCGAGAGAAATATGAAGACGACGACAAGTGTACGGAAGCTAATGTGTTCATGACTCTCTGCTTCCTCTTTCTTTGCTTCTCCGATGAAGACGAAGTCAGAGCAAAGAGAGAGAGAGAGAGTGAGACAAATATATAATATTTATTTTGCAAGTCCTTGCCACGTTCGTTTCGTTTTCTGTTTTTATTTTACTAAATTATGCTTACAGCCCCTAAGTTTTTCATTTTTTACATTTAGATTTAATTTTACTAAATATGCTTTAGTTGTACCTTAAAAGTAAATATTTCATCTCACTAAAAACATCTAACCACAATCAACATTTATATTAATCTAAGCTAAACTTTCGTAAATGAGTGTCGTTTCTATTTTTTTAACAATTAATTTATAAAAACTTTATATACAACCTAAATAAGTGGACTAACCGCTATAAAATCTCTATTATCTAAAGAAACGAAGACAACAAAGGTTCCAAACCTCTTTGACCATCATCTTATGTAAGTGAACGATGCAACTATGCATTAAAACAAGATTGTCAATTTTTTTGAATTTTTCTCAAAATCAGTGAGTTAACACCTATGAAAATATATAGTTTTTTGGAAAATGTTCTATATACTAAAGTTTAANATGCTCTTTATACTGAAGTTTAAACTCTTTAGTGTTGTTTAAAATTTTCTAACCACATTCTACATTTATATTAATCTATGCTAAACTTTTTTTCATGGTAAATGAGCATCATTACTATTTTTTAACAATTAATTTATTAAAACTTCATATACAGCCTCAGTAAGTTGTCTAACCGCTATAAAATCTCTATTATCTAAAGAAACGGAGACAACAAAGGTTCTAAACCTCTTTGACCATCATCCTATGTATGTGAACGATGCAACTATGCATTTAAACAAGATTGTCAATTTTTTTGAATTTTTCTCAAAATCAGTGAGTTAACACCTATGAAAATATATAATTTTTTGGTAAATGCTATATATACTAAAGTTTATACTCTTTAGTGTT
>OVAN01000235.1:0-63240 GCA_900406275.1 Anastatica hierochuntica | reverse complement strand
GTGGATGGTTGCATGTGATACACTGTGTTCAACACATAATCTCTCAGCTTGGCAGAGGGTTCTCTCTTCCTCATGCCACGTCCCAACTCTGCTTCTGCTGTAACAGGCTCAGCTTGTGCCACTGCGTCTGATTCAGACACTTCCTCTGTTACAGCTTCTTGTTGTCGCACAGCTTCTGATACAAAAGTTGGCTCATCTGTAGCCTGACGCATACCATCTGTTGCAGGCGCTGGCTCATTTGCAGACTGATGCAGATTATCTGTCACAATCGCTGGTACACACACTACATCTGTCACAATCTCTGGTACATGCCCTGCATCACGTACGAGTTCTGAGTCTTTATGAATCCATATATCTTCCTCTGTGTCAGTGACTCTATCAGCAAATATAACAACATCTTCAATTGCCTTCCTAAATCCTGAACCATCTTGTGCTTCAGAGAATGGAAACTTTCCTTCAACAAATGTGACATCTCGAGAGACAAATAGTTCTCTAGTATCTAAATCGAATAGTGTCCACCCCTTCTTTGCATAGGGATAACCAAGAAAGACACACTTTCTACTTCGACTAACAAACTTATCTCCATCTCGCTTTTGATTATGAGCATATGCAAGACATCCAAAGATCCGTATCTCATTGTACTTGGGAGCTTCACCAAAAATAATCTCATACGGACTTTTCTGATGGTGCAACTCACATGGCGTTCGATTGATCATATACGCAGCACTTAGGACACATTGTTCCCAAAATTCGATTGGAAGGTTTGCTTCAAACCTCAATGCTCTCGTCACATTTAATATATGACAATGTTTTCGCTCAACTCTTCCATTTTGCTGAAGAGTACCCACACACGATGTCTGATGTATAATCCCCATTTCTCTGAAGTAGTCTGTCATCTTCAAGAATTCACTACCGTTGTCACTCCTTACTATCTTTACACGCTTGTCAAATTGTCTATGTATTAGTGCAAAGAACTCCACAATTTTCCTTTCAACTTGAGTCTTGTCAACCAAGAGAAATACCCACACACCTCTAGAATAATCGTCCATAATAGTGAGGAAGTAAGACGATCCACACATACTTTGTGTTCGATATGGACCCCATAAAACACAATGTATCATCTCGAAGCACTCCTTGCTTGTATTAGAACTTAAGGAAAATTCACTTCAACATTGTTTGGCGCGAAAACATATACACAATCTGTCACATCAATACTACTCTTATCAACCCCAGGCAGCTTCCTAATCACCATTTCTGAAGCGTGTCCCATTCTCTTATGCCACAGTTCTATTGATTCTGCCTGACACACTTTTCTCATGCTACAGATCTTCTGAACACCTTCTAGTAGATATAATCCCTCCTTCTTTTCTCCTGTAGCAATCGTATGCAACGCAAAATCATACATGAGACATCCTTTCCTAGAGAAAAGGACAAGATACCCCAGTACATCAATCAACTGTGACACTGATACAAGATTTCATTCAATTCTTCAACAAACAAAACTTGGTCCAATGTCAACTTATCTGTCAGAATGACACTCCTTACTCGATCAGCAACCACTGTCTTACCATTAGATAATCCAACTAAACAAGGTGATACAACACGAACATCTGTCATACCACTCAAAGTACCTGTCATATGATGTGATGCACCACTATCAATTAGCCATTCATAAGAATACCTTCTTCTACCTGACAAATTTGTCGATTCTGATTTTCGTCCCATGATACGCAATATTTGATCCCATTGCTCTTTCTTTAATCCAGTCTTGGCTAGTGCTTCAGCCTGCACTACATCAGCGCCAGAAAATATGTGAAAGTCTATTGCAGCATCTGTAACAGCATATGTCTGTATTACTCCAGAGTGTGATACACCTCTTGTATCACCAGTTGCGTCAATGAATGCCTCAGAGAGTACTTCAGAGAGGGATACAACATGTATTTGTGCTACTACACTGAATTCCTTTAATGGAGTGCATTCCGCTACACCATCTTCTTTATCATCAATCTTTATTGTGAACAGTACTCGCGATGAACAGTAATCCGCGATGAGCAATGACTCGCGGTGAAAAGTAACCGCGATGAACAGTAACTCCAACGATGAACAGTAACTCGCGGTGAACAGTACCCGCGATGAACAATAACTTCTACGATAAACAGTAACTCCGCTGTGAACAGTAACCGACGATGAACAGAGATCCGATCTAAACAAAAATCCGTATTAACCTGGCTCTGATACCATGAAAGATTCGGAAGCCTTTTCTATTATTTCTCTCTTAAACTTTACAAAGAGGCAAAAACTCCATATTTATAAAAAACTTAAAAACTCCTGAAACCTAAAACCCTAGATAATTAATGTTAATTAACGAAAGTCCATCATAAGCCCATATCTCTTAATACGTCAAAGCACCGCCTCGTCTTATCTTTGAGCGAACCGCATCGTCGAAGCACCGCCTCGTCTTATCTTTGACGAACCGCGACGTCAAAACACTGCCTCGTCGTACCAAAGCCGAACTCCTATATCAACATACAAGATCCAATATATATATATAAACACCATTTGACTAAAACATTTCTTTTGTCCATTTTAATACTATTTTATGATAAAAATTTTAAGAACATTATAATGTAGACGCAATAATATAGTTTTTCTTTGTCGATGGCAAGATTGCAAAAGGAAAAAAAAAACGAACAGACATTATCATTGATGCTTCAGCCATGGCGATTATGCCATTATACTAGGCATGCTTGGAGAAATTAGTATGGGTTTATTTATTTTGTTTTGTAAACGGATTGGGTTTAGTTTGATATCTACTCAATTTAGGAAATAGATATACTCACAAAGATTTTCATTTCTTGATTGTTTCCTTCTTTTACTCAAAAAAAAAATCACCGAAATATCCACAATGGAATTATATTTGTATGGGCCTGATAATGGGCTACGGTGTGTAAAGATTGTAATTTTGGCAAAGCATCTAAATTTGTCAGTTCGAGTGAAGTGTTTTCTGATGATTTCAAATGTAAGTGTTAGGTCAAATTCGTATCCAAACGCACATATTTTTAGATTTTGTTCATGAAAAAAAAATCTAAAATGAAGTGGTACTTCAAGTTTAAATTGTTGGGAAACAACATGCCAACGATGGCGTGTCGGAATAAAGAGTTTTCTTGTACTTATGTGAATTTATGAGAAAAATATAAATAACAATGGCAGCAAGTAAATCAGTCCAGAAATGTAAATGAAAACAATAATTTATTTTACGTGCAAAACTTTTTCGATGTGAGAAGTAAACATCATATGACCGTAATCCACTTAAAAATCCACTATATATACAAAATATGAGTTATAACCACGTCCTCCATGTTCCCAAAGAATACATCTAGAGACTAAAGCTCCAAAAGAGTAATCACCAACAACAAGAAACTCAGTAAAAGAAGACAAAACAAGTTTCAAAATATGCAATAACAAACGACCCTAAGTTCATTAGGATTCCGACCACCAAATCAAATCTCCACCATACAAATCGTAGATAAACGAGTCAAGAACATCTTTGCAAAATTTTAGCTCACACCGAGAAAAACTCAACGTTGGATTTTCCAAACACTGAAGACAACACTTTCTGGAAATATAGAAATCACATGCAGCGAACACCTCCATCCAAACCCTGATTTCTCAGAAACCGACCATCGAAACGAAGATCCCACCATTAAATTTCAAGATCAATAAGTCGCGAAGCTTCCCTCAAAATCTCAGCCCGATCGGAGAACGTTTGCCGCTCTAAACGTTGTCAAAATGAAATCCTTACCGTACTGTTTTCTCTTCTACGAAAATCACATAGATTATCTCTCTTCCTCTCTTATGTTCTTGTTCTCTCAATTAGGTTAAAGATGGTTTATATAGATGTTACGACTTAACCATAAAATCCAATAACAACCTCAAAGATTATCCTTAAGCAAGTCCATGGTTTCCCGCTAAGAGGAAGACAACATAAATTGTCAAAGTTAATGCACTAAATTGTTAAATTTAGTGTACGGCAAAAATGTAGTTTGGCTTTGCAAGAACAGTGAAATGATCAGTTGAGGCTCTTGTTCTAAAAATTTTTGCCTATGCCGATTATTCTCTCGTGTATCCACTTATCATCCGATTAGTTTTGCGTAAATATGTTTTTTCAAACGTTATCACTATTTAACTTATCTAATTGGATATTTAATTAAAATTGACTAATTAAAAAAAATATTAGAATTATTAAAAATTGTCTAAAATAGTTAGTTTTGATTTCTAAACAAGACAAAAGTATTTATAAACTTTATATAAAATTATAATATATTTATAGAATCATATAAATTAAAAGTACTAAAATAATTCAAAAACTAGTCCCGAATAGTCTCGATTTAGTCTCCTATTTTTCAATTAGATATTAGGTCCAAACTCGTCCCTCTACCAGTGCATTGCTAATATGAGACAATGGTCGAGACTAGTTTCCAAATCTTTCTTTGAACTAATTGAATGTAAGATAAACCACCAGTAGAGTATATCCATCTCTCATCTTTTATTTTTTGCTTTGTTCTTCTGGTTACTTTGGTTTTGGCGACCAAACCAATTTATGAACCGAACCGGACATGAGCTCAAATGAATCACTCGGTACGGTTCTTTGTTTGGTCCCGGTAAGTGAAAAACGAGAGATCTAAAGCTTGGAGATTGGAATAGAAGGAAGAAGAGAAATGGCGTTGAGTTCGATGACATGGGGTTATGCACGGATCATAGCTGGAACTCTACTCGGAGGTACTCTTGGATTCTACGTTATGCATCGCGTCGAAGTTAGCTACAAGGTCTGCTTCTTCTTCTTCGTCTTCTTCTTTGTGTTTTTGTATTATTTTTTCTTGACACGTTGACTTCGATTTAACGCAGATGAAGATGGAGGAAGCGTTAAGGCAATACGAGAAAGAAATGAAGAAGAGAGAGGAAGAAAATAATCTTGGTGAAGATTCCGTTTAGTTTTATGATTTTAAGTTTGAACATGCCTTCAAAGTGTTCGACGAAATGCCCAGCAGAGGTTTTCTTATGCTTTCTCTTTTCTTTTTCCTTTCTTGTATTTTCGGTTTGGTTTTGGTCTGGCATTATAAAAAATTTGCAATCGAGTTTTTACTTTCGGATTTTTCTTAAAGGGTAAAACTAAATTATTATTACATCAGATAGTTGTTTCCATCCAAATCCATAATCTTTTGTTGTCTGATAAATAAATCCTCTAAAAAGACTGTGTAACACGAGGATTGAGTTTTAAATGGTTACAATGGCTGTACGGAGCCAAACTTTACTGGTTCGATAGGAAGAAACACAAAGTGGACTAGGCAAAAGCATTTGAGACCGACCCAGTTCTGAAGTTTTGAACTTTTGATGTCTGGTGGGGTACTTTTTTTTTCATTTGGTCTTCTATGTTTTAAAGGTCTAACTCTTTCTTAGCATCAAACTAGGTGTCTGCCATGTTTTGTCCTAAACTTGTCCTTGAAAATCTTTTTTCTGTTATATTTTTTTGGGGGTTTTCTTAGATTCATTGACTTTAGTTAGCCCTTCTAAATCCAATAGTTTTTGATCTTTGGATGACTGATTGTATCACTTTGTATAGATGTACATTCTTATAAAAAAAATTTGTTTCAAAGGTCTAACGGGTTGGTAGAGGAATGTACTTTGATAAGTAGAAGTGTTTACTGACAGGTCTGATTTGTTATCATCATTTTAGCAAGAAGATTATGAATATTTATAAATATGATTCAGAAGACGGTTAGAGAAAATGCGGTTTGTTGGAACGGTTAATTGAAATTGAACGAGACTTATGATTGATGATGACAAACGGTGTTTCTTGATGCATTTTTTTTTGAAGCAGTAGTCAAAGTTGTTTGTAGATATGCAACTAAAGCAAGTTCGAGCTAATAGTAGTGTTTTATAAGGGAAAAGTTCATATGCTATATTTATCCAATATTCCTAAAGTGCAGTTATCTATATTAACTCTAAAAACCTAAAAATAACTAGTTTGATTCCCCTGGTTCGAAAGAAAAAAGAAAAAAAAATCTCTCTCACAGACGACTTTTGAAATCAAAGCTTAATCTCCGGTGATCGGTATCTTTTCCGGCGCCGAAGTCTCATGTTCCCTTACCTCCTTTTATCTTTGCTTATCAACCATTCATCCTTGTCAGATCTCTTTGTTTATTTCTATGGATATTTCGGAGGATTGTTTCTCATATCTATCTCGGTCATGGCTAGATCCGGTGATTCTCCGACGGTTTTTGGAGAGAGGACGAGGTTCGCTTGGTGGCTTGATGGTGGTAGGTGGACTTTTAGGGTTCGGAACAGGCTGATCGGAAATTTTAATTCACCTAGATATATTCCTTTTCCTGGTGGTGATGCGTGAGAAAGATCTCACTCCTCCTTCATCTGGTACGACCATGGTTCACAAAATTTGTTCCTCTCGACTAGACGGTGGGTCCGAGTGGAGCGCGGCGGCGCCGTTCCTTCCATTTCTCATCATCGAAAAGGATTTTAGTGTTTTTCTTACGGTGGTTATAGATTTCGGTGAATTTTCTTCCAGAGGTGGTGCTCTGCCAAAGATCTTCATCAAACGACGCTTGCTGTTCACATTATGGTCTCGAAGGCGCTATTGCAATTGCTGAAGGACGACGACGTGATGCGTTTGTTGTTGTTGATGGTTCCCATCAATAACCTCCGAATTTGATGGTTTTGTTAAAGTCTAGTTCATGTTTTTTTATCGGCTTTATTTTAGATGTAAAAGTTTGTGTTTGGTTTGCTTGATCCTCTGTTTCCGGCTTCCTTTGTTGATTAGTCTAGGACTGGTTTCTCAAGTTTGCTTCGATATGCTCAGTTGTGTCTGGTTAGTGTGTTTGATTTGTAGGTTCTTATTTTGAACTTGCATATGGCTAAGATCCCGCATGCAGATTCCAAAATTCTTCTAAGGATCACAGCGGTTTCTGAGTGAGTTGATTGGATTACATTCTCGTGACTTCAAAACATTGGGAGCAATATAATGAGATTTTCGAACTTTTTAACTCTTAAGCTTATTAATGCAATGAGCTTAGTTACTAACAAGTTTAGAAAGCTAGTTTAGTCTTTCTTTAGTGGTCGTCGTTGGGTTTATTATCATTGTTTGTGTTCACGGGGGTCGTACACTTTAGGCTCCCAGTTTGTGGCTATGGGGTTGTGTTTCAACCGCCGACTTGTGACTCTGGGGTAATATTCGTATTATCGCCCGTTTCGTACTCCCTTCTCGTTTAATCGTATCATAAAATTAGATGAAAAAACTAGCTTGATTCCCCTAATACATGAATTATTCAAGTAACTCTAATTTTTTTATAAAAGATGAAAAAATCCAAAATACACAACATATTATCAAAATTGATATTATAGTCTCAAATTGTTCATTATTCCAATTTATGTTTTTAACTTCCCCATATCTTGTTAAAAAATATTTTATTTTCTAATATAATCTCCAAAGAAAATCATAACCTTCTCATTCTCAAATCAAAAGTGAATCATATACTAGAAAAAGTCTTTGTCGTCACCTCTCTCTTTCTCATGGGTTGCGTTGATATCCAAAGGTCTCAACCGTGTTCTAGTGTCTTCTTTGGTAACCCCCGACGACCTTCTGCTCAGTAGCCTCTCTATCGTTGGGGCCCTGGGGCCGTCATCATCTTCGCCAAAATCATCGTCGTCTTCTCCATTTCTATCAGGGATGTCTTCACCATCGCTATCTCCGAAGAAATTTGTGAGTGCGTTCTCATTTCTTCTTCTCTTAGTAAGGTTTCGATGCATAGCGATTGTTATTTTTGATTTGTTGCTTGGATTTACTTAATTTTTAATGAAGATTTTGGTCGAATTTCATCGACAGATTCTCGTCTTTGTTTCTGGAATAAATTTCCGTTTGTATTGTCATAGATTTCTTTGCTTTGTAGATTTGTTTTCTATGTGGCTGCACATTTAATTTCAAAAATTGTAGTTGCATATTTATTTTCTCTATAGTTGAAGATTTGTTTTGACTCAGCCGTAGATTTATTAACGTTTTTTCCTTTACATGCAGGTTTGTTTGTTGGATTTACGGTATGGCTTCATCAACCAACATCCAAAAATTCCCACCAAAGCTTACCAAAGAAGAAGAAATTTTGGTTCAGAATCATAGTATCGACCAAAAATGCTTCATGAACAAATTTGGGATCATGAGAGAATGAGTAGGTGAATACGTGTTGCAATTATTTGAAGAAAACAAGTGCTTCTCAAGCTTTCCAAACTACAGTATCGTGGGCTTGCCAAAGAGTTCATTACTTATAGAGACTGATTGTAAATAATTTCCTAAAATTTCTCACAATCAAATCTCTTCTAATCTTTGTTAATACGTGATTTTTTCTAAAGCCAACAAATTGTTACTTTTAGATTTTTTACAGCCATAATTTTTACACTTACAGCCATAATTTTTACACTTACAGCTAATGTTTGTAAATATATTTTTATAGTAACAGTCTAAACTAAAAATCTTATCCAGTCAACCCCATAATTCTTTGCTTGTGCTAATATTTCAATTTATCTTTGTCAACTATGATTGTAATTACATTATAAAATTTACATGATCTCATGTTGGACAAACATAAAAGTGTTAATATGACTTACTAATCTCCACGAGTTATTGTGTATATTACTTTAGTCTTTTGCTTTCTGATCACCAACCTTTGTTAATCACTCGCTAATATTTTTATAGCTAAGCATCAATCTCGATGTAAAAGAAAAAACATAACCACTGTGTGAACATGATTGCACATCTTTCAGAGACAGTTGTTGTACTAGGAATAGTTGGATCAACGGAGGCCACAATGTTGGCTGGTTCAGCCTTCAAGCATAAATGGCAGAAAAGTGTCAGAAACTCAAAAAAATAAAGTTTCTCTTTGTGTGTTATTAAGCTCAAAGGCTGAATACTTATACATATGTGTTTAACCTAGAATGTAAACTAGTAAATGTCGTATTTACCCTAAGTATACACATCACTAATATATAGCAAAATATCAATATAACATATAGTCCTACCCCCCCCCCCCCTCAAAATGGAGCATGAAGGTTCCAAATGGCCATCTTGGACTTGAAATCCAGGAACTCCGCACGGCCAAGCGCCTTGGTCATTATATCAGCCAATTGTGTCTTTTTTGAGACATGACGAGTAGCAATCAACCCACTTTGAACAACATCATGAACAAAATGACAATCATTCTCTATGTGCTTCGTCCTTTCGTGGAATACCGAGTTCGAAGCGATGTGAATGGGAGCCTGATTATCATAGTATAAACTGACTGGAGTTGTATGATCGATGCCAAGGAAGGTAAGAATACCTTTAATCCATTTCAACTCGCGAAACGTATATTTAATAGCTCAATATTCCGTTTCTGCAGAAGAACAAGAGACCGTTTCTTGCTTCTTCGTCTTCCAGGAGATAAGAGAGTCTCCTAATTGTATGAAATATCCGGTGAGAGAACGTCTAGTAATCGGGCATCCCGACCAATCCGAATCACACCAAGCAGTGAGGGTAAGCGGAGAGTCTGCGCGTAAGAGTATATTCTGAGCGGGGTTACATTTCAAGAATCGAACCACTCGTAGAGCCGCTTCCCAATGTTCTGTCTTGGGCTTCTGCATAAACTATGTCAAGACATGAATCACATAAAAGATATTTGGACGTGTAACAACCAAATAGATCAAACGACCAATAGGTCGACGATAGCACATGGGTTCTAGAAAATCGTCACCATCCGCCAAGGCCAATCGATGATTTTGATCAAGACGAAATGCCACAGGTTTGGCGCCAAGCAAGCCAACTTCAGAAATAATGTCTAAGGTATACTTTATTTGACATAGATAAATTCCGGAAGGGCTACGTACAACCTCAATACCTAAGAAGTACTTGAGAAGATCAAGATCCTTCATGCAAAAACATGAACTAATATACTCTTTGAAAGTTGTAATCAGATCAAGAGAGCTACCGGTATTGGCTAAATCATCAACGTAAACAAGAATCGTAAGTTGAGTGGTACCTCTGTGAAACGTGAAGAGGGAATAATCAGACACATGTTGTGTAAACCCGTATTGAAGCAGAGCACTTGCAAGCTTAGCGAACCAACAACATGGAGATTGTCGAAGACCATAGAGTGACTTGTGGAGACGACAAACAAGATTAAAATAATTAGTTCTGAAACCGGGAGGTAGCTTCATGAAGACCTCTTCCTCCAAATCCCCATGGAGAAAAGCATTGTGAACATCCATTTGATGAACTTCCCAATTATTAGCCGCAGAAACTTCAAGAACGATGCGAAGAGTCGTCATCTTGACCACCAGTGCAAAAGTCTTCACATAGTCTGAGCCCTCAACTTGATTGTTACCCTAAGCCACTAAACGTGCTTTGTAGCTTTCAATCGTGCCATCAGACCGATATTTAATCGTATACATCCATTTGCATCCTATTGCTTTCTTACTCGGAAGTAGATCCTCTACAGTCTAAATTTGACTCTCTTCGAGCGCATCAATTTCAAACCGCATAGCATTACGAAACCTGTAGTCTTGTACATTTGTGAGTAGTGTTTAGGAACAACCGTGGTTGTTAGTGCATGAAGAAAGTTACAGTGAGCAGCCGAGAAGCGATTACAAGAAAAATACTTGTCCAAGGACTACTCATTAGCATCATCAAACATGTCCACAGAGGACGATGACACTTCAATAGTATTGAGTATATAGTCTTTTAACTTGACAGAAGGTTGACGGTGTCGTAAACCACGACCAAGATCAGTGATTGGTAGCTCAAGTTTCGTGACCGGCACAAATATGTCATCAGCAGGTGCAGAGGCCACACCCGGAACTATTGGGAATGTAACTAGAGGAGGAGTTACATCGGCGGCAGGTGACATAGGAGGTAGAATACAACCGAAAGAAGCTGAACCCGATTCAGATGTCTCGGAGATAGCTGGCGGTTGAGAATTATCCGATAAAGTCTCGGATACAACAAGTTGTTCAGAAGGAATAATAGACGCAATAGGATCGGGATCGTAATCAGGATCTGGTTCTATCGAGAAAGGAGTTTCCAATAGCTCTGGAACATGTGCTGAAGTAGACACATGAGGAACAGAGCCCGAGTGTTATGTTTCCGCAAAAGCAAACACACTTTCACAGAAAATAACATCACGCGAAGTGGTAACCTTGTTGGACTCTAAATTATACACGCGCCAAAAAGGGTTCATTACTTATAGAGGCTTTCCAAACTACAGTATCGTGGGCTTGCCAAAGAGTTCATTACTTATAGAGGCTTATTGTAAATAATTTCCTAAGATTTCTCACAATCAAATCTCTTCTAATCTTTGTTAATACGTGATTTTTTCTAAAGCCAACAAATTATTACTTTTAGATTTTTTACAGCCATAATTTTTAAACTTACAACTAATATTTGTAAATATATTTTTATAGTAACAATCTAAACTAAAAATCTTATCCAGTCAACCCCATAATTCTTTGCTCATGCTAATATTTCAATTTATCTTTGTCAACTAAATGATTGTAATTACATTATAAAATTTACATGATCTCATGTTGGACAAACATAAAAGTGTTAATATGACTTACTAATCTCCATGAGTTATTGTGTATATTACTTTAGTCTTTTGCTTTCTGATCTCCAACCTTTGTTAATCACTCGCTAATATTTTTATAGCTAAGCATCAATCTCGATGTAAAAGAAAAAACATAACCACTGTGTGAACATGATTGCACATCTTTCAGAGACAACTGTTGTAGTAGGAATAGTTGGATCAACGGAGGCCACAATGTTGGCTGGTTTAGCCTTCAAGCATAAATGGCAGAAAAGTGTCAGAAACTCAAAACAAGTAAAGTTTCTCCTTGTGTGTTATTAAGATCAAAGGCTGAATACTTAGACATATGTGTTTAACCTAGACCGTAAAATAGTAAATGTCGTATTTGCCCTAAGTATACACATAAATAATATATACCAAACTATCGATATAACATATAGTCCAACAAAAAGGCGTAATGCTTAAGGCAAACCCTTTGATAAACCAAACAATTGTTACCAAAGCCATTATTCAAGTAACAACTTACGTTTCTCCATGTTTAATAATCATAACAAAATATGTGCATTTAACCGATTTCTTATAACAAAATTAAAATGTTTAGATGTGTTGGGAGAAATTGCTAGGTAATTTGAGGTTGAGCTTAAGGAAATGAAATTGAGTGAAGATTATTATGCGATGGATCTGGTAAAAGCTGTCGAGATGGTATATGAGAACTCTATAAATCTGTTAAAAAATTTTGTGCTCGTCTAATTAGAGATAAATTTGTGACAACATGACAACAACAACTCTACAGTCAAAGTAGGAAAATATGCGACAACGTTATTAAATCTGCTACCACCACACGTTAGTTTAATTATTATCTTTAGCAATAAAAATCTGATACCAAACCACATATTTTTGGTTAAAAAAAAGAATTTGTAACTTCATTAAATTAAAATTGCGACAAAAATAATTCTGTAATAAAGACTAAAGGGGATGTATTGAATTGAGTATTTGATGGGATTTGATTTTTAATGAGTTTTTAGAAGATTTCTATGAATTAGGGAAGTACTTGTGATTTTTGTAGAAATTTTCTGCAATTCCACTTAAAACCATGTAATTTGATGTGATTTGATTCTTTGTATTTTTAACAAGGAAATTCCACTAAACTCCTTAAAATATGTTAACTCCATTATTTAAAATATTTTCCATAACAGAGAATTTAAAGATACATTTTAAAATCATCGTTTCAATAACAATGAATTTTATAAGAATTTTAAAATTTTTTGTTTCAGTAACATGAGATTTCATATTTTAATACAAATAACTCCAAATCACTGTTTGAATACAACCTCTAAAACAAATATGCAACAATTATTAAGTATGCAGTCATTGTAAAAAATCTGCAATGAAATTTTTACAAAAAAATTGGTAGCACAAATAAAACAGTTTCATAACTAAGTTGAAAACTCGGTCACAAGTGTTAGATTTATCGCTCAAAAATATGCGACTTATACAAATATGCGGTTCAAAAATAAATATGTGGTTGAAAACAAATCTACAACAACGTATTTTTCTAAACTGCGGAAAAAGAAGTGACAATTTCGTGGATAAATTTCGATTTTTTGTTAAAAAGGAATGTTCTTTTGTGCCAAAATTTTATTAATGGCGTTCTGGTAATAATTTTTGTTGTCAAGTGATTGCAAAAGGTACTTTGGGCATAAAATTGACTAGAATAATTCAAAAAGCTTTCATTGACAAAAAAAACTCAAAAAATTTTCATGTTTTTTTGTGATAACCATGTTAAATTTTTTATTGTTTTTTTTTATTTTTGACAAAGATTGCAGAGGTAAACTAGTAGCGGACGAATCATAGAAAATCTAAACAACAACGAAATACAAACGACAATTACAAAAGAGGTAAAGATCGTAAAAACCGCAACAATGCAAAGGAAACCCGCTGGTCCCAATGAACACGAACCCTAACCTCCCGACGTCATATCAGAGCACAAGCCTAGTCCCCCGAAGACACCCGAAGGCATGAACCCAGTAGGACTGACAACACCTTTTTCGTACGAATCCACCAAGACCGACTACGCTCAATGGGAAGAGCCCGTCGAAAACCTAACAACGAAGAACTCAATCGCAAAAGCTCAACTAAGCAGCTAAACCTAACACACTAACCACTACGCACACCTAAACAAATTACAGAAGCAAACCAAACAGCTAACTACAAACGTCGGACTGTGAGAGTAGCCGCATCTCGAAACAAAGCACGAACAACCTGCACGAATAAGAAAGAAGCTAACCTACCGGAGAGTACGAAAATTGGTTTACTCCGGCAATGAGAAGGAAAAGCCCCTACTAGAGGATCCGTCGGGAATACTTCAACCCGATGACCACCCCAAGTGGAAGTATCCACCGAGAACTGGTGAGACGGACTCCGAACCAAACCCAGAGCATAACAAGTCATCGAGAGGCCACAGTTTTGTCATGTTACTCTAGTAATTACTAATCTTTCTAAAATTATTCTAGTTATATTCCCATTTTTAAATGACATTGAATTTGTTGTTGACATGTGAGTCATTGCACTCAATACAACCTTAGAACAAGATTAGTGGTGGGTTCTTAACCCAGTTTTTTAAGAAAAATTAAAAAATTGGAAAAGTAAGAGAGAGGTAGAAGAAAGGGTTCTTCAGTAGCTACAGCAAGAACCGATTCTTACCATTTTTTTCTATTTTTCTTTGTTAAAAATAAAAAATAAATTATAATTATAATATTTAAAATAATAATATATTTTATTTTTTTAGAACCCAGATGGGTCTTTACCCAATAATCATGGTGTTAAATGACTGGTTTTGTCAAATTTGTTTTCTTATCTTAATCTCATGTCACATATAAATTAAGAAAATTGCGGAGGTTGCTCAGTTTTGATATAAAGTCAGCTAGTTGAGAAGAAAAAACCAAAAAAATATAAAGCCAGTGAAGAAGGGATATATTGTCTATACATATACATAACTATTTATTTGAGTGCAAATTGAATTATGATACAAATAAACACACAGAAATAAAGTCCAAAAACCAAAATCGGATTCTAAAAAGTTAAGGTTGTATCGAGTGCAATGGCCCACAGGCAAGATATATCTTGTCTACGTGAACTTCACGTGTACATGGCATCCCCTGCCCATTGCCCTTTGGTGTACTAATAATAATATATGTAAGATCATAATTACTTTTGATTACTTTGTCAATCATAATGAAAAAGATGTGATGGATTCGACATTTTACTTCCTATGTTTGAGTGTATATATATATATATATATATAAGTCCCCCCACGTGATTTTCGACTGTTTCTGCCTTCTGGATAACGAAAACACTCAAATTGGCTCTCCTTTAGTCGAACATTATCTTTGAGGTCACTGTCGATTTACTCGTAATGAGCTGTCCATATATTGTAAAGGAGACTGTTGGTAAACGTTAATATGGAAGAATTATGATAACTAAGATTCAGTCGTATACTATGCTAGTAGTTTGAATACATACGTTATACTTTAAAAAAATAGAAATGTAGAAGACTTATATTTTTTTTGTCATAAACTTTTTTTTTTGATAACCCAGATATCGTAGCGCTCCCCGACAGGGCATGGATCCACGTGTTAGACTATCAGATCGTTTATACTAGCCACGTGGGCGGCCAAATGGCTATCCACGTGTTGGCTCCTGGACGCTGTATGTGAATTCCGCAGTGGCCAAAGCTCGAACTCAGAAACGGACACGCCAGCTGGAGTTCCTTTACCACTGAACCAAGACAACTTGATTGTTTTGTCATCAACCTTATGGACACTATACACGTAGGCGATGTTTTTGAATAACTACATGGGGTCAATATATTAACTATTGTGTTGCCTGACATATTTAGCTATATTTCATTTTTAATATGAAATTTGGAAATATCTTCCACGACAATGTAACTCTTCTAACTCGTGCATTCCTATAAAGCCAAAAGGCTCTATATACTCAATAAGTGAAATTTTATCATAAGCATGCAAAAGTTCTAAGCATTTATTTCAAATCATGAACACTTTACAGTTCACAAAAATCGTAGGCATAACCCAATCAAACTGAATAAATCCATAACATCGTCTCTTACGATGATGATGACAAGAAAACAATACATCAAATACTTTCAACTATAATGGGAAGCTTCTCGGTCATACTCCAAAAGGGTCCCGAGTCAATGGTAGGGAACACTTTTTTCTAATATCTCTCTCTCTCTCTCACTCCAAATATATCTCTCTCTCTCTATATATATATATAATCATATGAACCTCGTTATAAAATAAACAAAAAAGAACTTATATATATAGCGAGAGAGAAGAGAGAAACAATGAAGGATAAGTCAAAGGAGGAGGCAGTGAAGAATTGGAAGACGAAGAAGTCTTCTCCACCAAAAGGAGTTGGGGAGTTTCTGAAAAAGAAGAAAGGAAGGTTCTACATTATTGGAAAATGTATTACTATGCTTCTTTGTTCGCACAAGTAATTATCAATGCACGCATTTGTATACGGATGTGTATATAATTTACAGATGCTGACAAAGGTTAGAACAGAAAGAGATATAGCTCACATATTTACATCTTTACATTCTCCCGTGTTTTTCTCTCATTTTTATGTAAGTGTAATGTCCTTGTTACATAATTATCCCAAACGTAAGTTTCAATAATTTATGTATAGTTTTACTGATGTTCTAACGTTTTATACATATGGCTGGTGTATAAATTATAATTTATGTATAGTTTTGTTGTCAACATATTTCAAAGCTTTTATTATCAAGTATACATGTATAATAGATTTTGATCCGCGCTTTTAAAGCGCAAGATTCATATTTTGGTATAATCTTATAAAAAAGGAGACTTACAAAAATACACCTTTGTATTGTCTGTTTTTCAAAAATACCCCTGCTTGAAAATTTTTTATTTTTACACCTCCCTTTTTTTAATGAAAAAGACCATTATACCCCTAGATTAAAAGAAACCCTAAACGTTAAACCCTAAACCCTAAACCATAATTCCTAAACTTTAAACCCTAATAGCTAAACCCTAAACCCTAATCACTAAACCTTAAACCCTAAATCCTAAACCCTAATATTTGAGGTGTATATTTGAGAACCATTAAAAGACAGGTGTAAATGTAAAATTTCTTTTTCCTTTTAAGTGTATTTCTGTAAATTAATCTATAAAAAAAGAGATTTAAAGATGATATGAATTTGTACTATAAATAAACTATAGTAAAGAAGAAATACTTTTATTACTGAAATATATTAACGATATGGATTATTGATATCAAAATGAAAACTAGTTTTTCTTACCACATATTTATGTCATGCGCTAAACAATAATATGATTATAAAGTCCATTCAATTGTATTATCGTTTTCGAATTTTTTATTGTAAGACTTATATAAAGAATTTTATAGATACATAGTAATTCCTATATTAAAGATCTAATAATTTTTATTTTCTTATATTTATATTTTTTTCTATAAGTGATATGCAATATTTTTGAAACCGAACCAGTACGGGTTCAGCCGCAAATCGAAAATATAATCGGGTTGGGAAAATAATAAACACAAAGAAAATTAAACCGATTAAAAACCAGATTAAACTGGTAAAGAACCGAAAACCGACGACTGTTGAAACGGATACGAACCACGTACAATTATTAAACATAAATTTATTTTATTTTATTAATTATTATAGTTTTGGAAAAAATTAAACTTCTAATTTTTAAATATTATGATTTTAAGTGTTTTATTTAATATTTTAAGATAATATATTTATTTTGAACTATAATATTATTTTAAAATAATATATTTATTCTCAATTATAATATTATTTGTAAAAATATCATTAAACCATGTTAAACCCGGTCAGACCACATCACCAACGACTTGGAAATTTACTCAGTTCTGTTGTCGGTCCGGTTTTAGAAAGAATGAATATTGTACATATTTAATCATTTCAAAACTGTCGGACCACATCATTAAACCCTGTTAAAACCGGTCGGACCACATCAGCAACGATCCAGAAAATTACTCAGTTCGATTGTCGGTATGGTTTTAAAAACATTGAATATTATACATATTTAATCATTTCAAAACTTTCATTTTTGTAATTGTTAATTAGTGAACTTTATTTTAAATATTGTCTTTTTAAAAGTGTTTATTAAATGAAAGGATAATTATTCACTTATTAACTAAATTAATTAGCTAAATTAGCGGATTGAATAATCAAGTTATTAGGCGACATATTAAGGGTACATAATTAATATTAATGTAAGAGTCTAAAATTGATAATATCACATGTAAATAAATGTTATTGTGCTTCTCTTTTAATAGTATAGATCATTTACCATTCCAAATATACTACGAATTTAATTCGTAATCAATATATCTAAATTACTGAAATATTAATTCAATTATCATAAAAAGAATACAATTAATCAACCAATATATTTTATCATAAAAACTAAATATATTATGTTAAATCAATGGTTACCCTAAAAAGATGTTAGGGAGTTCATTGCGAAACTTCAAAAACAGGATATATGATATATATTGTTAGACAATATTATTTAAACGAATTCGTTATCTTTGTTAAAATTTATTATAATTCAAAATAGAATCTGAATTAAATTTGTTATTTATATAAAAAGTTATGGGAATATGAATTCTTTATCATAGAAATACTATCAATCAATCGATATTTTTTAAGACAAGATTTTAAAAGGGTGTATATCACACGTAAATAGAGGTTGTTGTGCTTAATTTTAATAGTATTGACTAGATTTTGATCCACCTTTAATTAATTTTTGTGTGTATAATGTAGTAAAAAAGAAAGTTAAATATGATATTAGTTTTAATTATAAATAAACTATAATAAAGAAAAAATAATTTTTTTATTGAAATGTATTAATGACATGGATTGTCGATTCGATTTCAAAATGAAAATGAGTTTTTCGTAAAAATCATACGCGAAACAATGATACAATTATAAAGTAATTTCATTTATATTATCGTTGTCGATTTTTTTTTACTATTTTATTAATATAAAAATAATAATTTTTTTGACCGTGCTTTAAAAAATTCATAATACAATAAATGAAAGTCTTGCACGTATGGTATGAATCTTTACAATAACTCATATATCTAGATTACTATATAATTTTAGTACAATATTCTATTCTTTGAGTTTAAACTTGTAATCAATATATCTTTTTTGTTAACATAATCAATATATCTAGATTACTGGAATGTTAATTCAATTATCGTAAAAAAAATACAATAAATCAACCAATATATTTTGTCATAAAAAGTAACTATATTTCGTTAAATCAATAATTTCCATAAAAAGATGTTATGGAGTTAATTTCGCAACTTTAAAAAACATGATATAGGATAACTATTGTTAGACAATATTATTTAAACGAATTTGTTATCTATGTTTAAATCTGTTATCATTCAAAAATAGAATATGGATTAATTTTGTTATCTACATAAAGATTTACGGGAATATTAATTCGTTATCATAAAAAGAATACCATCACTCAATCAATATATTTTTTAAGACATGATTTTAAAAAGGTGCATATCACACGTAAACAAATTTTAATGTGCTTCTGTTTTAATAGGATTGATATGTACCTCAAGATTTTTATTCTTGTGGATAACTTATTTTATTACAAGGGGTAGTTTCGTCATGCGACACCATGCTAACTGTAGTATTAGTTAAATTGCTAATATATTTTTTTTTCCTTTTATGCGAAATTTTCAAAATCATAAATTTTTTATATTTTATAGATTAATTTACAGAAATACACTTAAAAGGAAAAGAAATTTTACATTTACACCTGTCTTTTAATGATTCTCAAATATACACCTCCTATTTGCACAAATAGGGTTTAGGGTTTAAGATTTAGTGATTAGGGTTTAGGGTTTAGCTATTAGGGTTTAAAGTTTAGGAATTATGGTTTAGGGTTTAGGGTTTAACGTTTAGGGTTTCTTTTAGTCTAGGGGTATAATGGTCTTTTTCATTAAAAAATGAGGTGTAAAAATAAAATTTTTTCAAGCAGGGATATTTTTGAAAAACAGACAATACAAAGGTGTATTTTTGTAAGTCTCTCTATTTTATATTAGATTGTAGAGTGAATTTCAACTATAGTAAAAAAGATAAGTTAATAATCTAACATAACCATTTCATTATTAAAAATATATTTATATTTGCTCACTCATTTTTCCACTCTACTCATGGAGTTAAATTGAGTTTTTCCTTTTGTTTTTTTTCCCCCATTTTCTCTCTCTTTCTAACTTCAATTGCATCTGTAACATTTTAAAATGTTAAATGAAAATTTTAACTAGACAAAATAGTGTAGATTTTTCCTCATTAGTCATATTTTGAACTTTTATAAATAGAGATACATTTCCAAAATAGTATCAAATCACCATATCATAAATGAAAATGGTATGACTGTTTCAAAATAGTAATATTATTTTTATGATATAATAAGCTTTCATACAATTAAAAAAGGAAATTGAAGTAACAATTGTATATAACTAAAAAATTGTGAAAACACCATTAATAGCATAAGTTATAAACCATATTACAAACTAAAATGTAAAAAAATTTGCATATAGCATAAAACATAAAATAAAAACTATTTCTAACGGACGTGCTATTTATGTGGGTAAAACATCTAACAACTTCTAAGATCAAGTAAATAGAAAATTGAAACTTGCCTATACGTAGCTAGGACATGTACTTGTAATATATAATAAAATGCAAAAATTAAACTAATGACGAGGTAAATTAAAAATAATAATGGCATTTAATTATATTGGGTTGAATTAATTGTTTAGGATGCATTATACAATTACATATTTTACATGTTGTAATATGAACCCTTATGACTGAGGGTCGTTATTGGGATTATTACATAATTATTCATTATTGAAAATATGGAAAATCCCGGAGGGTAATTAGTACTCCCTCCGTCCCATTATATAAGTCTTTTGAGTGAAAATAGGAAAATTTAAGAATCTTGTTTTTTTGTATTAAAAAGTATTATTTGTATGTAACTAAAAATATTTTAACCAATAAGAAAAATCTTTCTAGTTATTATTAGATTTATTAAATTAAAGATTTGCATAAATATTCTAGAAAGACTTATAAAATAGAACAAGAAAAAATGTCTAGAAAGACTTTTAAAATGGGACGGAGGGAGTAAGAGAAAATTTTGGTTATACATAAATTCAAAAATCATTTCGACAGTTGCTCAGAATTAAAAATAAATAATAATGTTATGGGAGGGATAATAAACAAGGAAAAAATTAAAAATTTTAGGTTTGTGTAGGTAGTTTTAAAAATTAAAAACATAAATTAGAAAAACAGTAATCCCATTTGAAATGAATTATTGTTATGTAATTATTTAAGGTATAATATTTTGTNATGTGTGTTTTTTTTGTCATCAGCCTAGTGGCGTAGTAGTTCCTTGAAAAGGGCATCACCCCGGGTTCGAACTCAGGTAAGTGAGCTTGGCCAACAGAGGTGGTAACCACTGTACCACTTGTGCCGCTCTATATCTCTGTGTTTTTAAAAATTCAAGTTTTCAAAAATGTAAAAAAATCTATATTTTTTGGTATAATCAAAGGCTTCGTTTAACATTATGTAGAAACACAAACTAACAACAAAAAAATGTGGTAAAATTTTGTAAAGTGGAGAGAAAAAGAAATGATCTTTTTTTAAAAACGTAGAAAGTAAATGCAATTGAGATAAATGCGTTTTATGGGTCAATAGTGACATTTTTTTTTGTCAATTCTTAAAACTTAACTAACAATTTGTTTGTCATACAATGAAATTTCTCTAGATAAGGGAGTACAGAGAAAGAAATATTTATATTTAATTATGGATGAAAAGTTTAAAATAGATATGTAGATTGTAACGTGCATATAAAATGTACTATTATACTAAAAACTTCACATTTCCCTGAGTTAGAATTGAGGAAAGAGTATAAAAGAAAAAGAAAAATGTGTCACATTTGTTAATGGGATTGGGCTCCAATCCGAACGAATTCTGAGTTTTGAGTAGTTCGAGTATCGGATATACCCATACCAGATCCGAAACCTGAATTTATATCCAAAAATATTCGAAAATCTTGAAGACCGAACTCGAACCCGAATCGAACTCGAACCCGAATCTAAAATCCGGAGATATCCAAATATTCGAATTAGTATTCCAAAAGAGTTTCCAAATCTTAAATAAGTAATTCCATCTCTGATTTAAAGATCAGTGATTGGTGGCTCCTAAAGCACCATTGTCGGTATCTTTAGTGTTTCTTCTGTTTTTTTATGGGTTACATCGAATATATTTTGTGTTGTTCTCGGGTTTGGTGGCTCCTAAAGCGCCATTCTCGGTCCCTTTAGTGTTTTTTTTTTATGGTTTACATCGAATATGTTTTGCGTTGTTCTCGAGTTTGGTGACTACTTATTTTTGGTTAGTGATGTTTTCGGACATTGGCAGATTTTGGTGCTATCAATATGATTTGTTTTGTGTGCTGGACCAGAAGATTGAAGGGGGTTTGCCAGAACGGAAGAATGACAACTAGACTAAGCTCTTAGAGCCACATCAATAACTTCAACTCGTTTTCATGTTGGACTTTTATTTTTGATTCTACCTTTCAAGATTTTATAAAATGATTTACTAGAGAAAAAGAAGACTTATTACTACCGGATTAGTCATGCTTCTGGTAACAAGTTTTCTTCACGATCTAGTTGCGTTCTTCTCAAGCCGCTATTGAGGATAAAATGAGAGCAAACAATGTCAAGTAAAATTAACTTTGGACATGAATGTCATCAACGTAACATAGAAAAACCATCCAAGAATAGAATATGTAAGATCATTGTTACACATCGTGTTTATCTTTGTCTTCTCCTTCGTTATGTAATTTGCAAGTACGTTTTCAGTTCAACAAAATCTCATTGTAAAGAAAAAAGTAACTCCCATGCTCAATTTAATTTCTTTTGGATACTTAACAAGTTTTTCAAGTAAAAATACCGAATTGGTCTGAAAAATCGAAAAAAAACATGAAGTTGAATACCTGATCCAAACATGACATACCTCAAACTAACTCGATATGAATTTTACAAATACCCGAACGGATTTTATAGGGCTAGATTTCGAGACCTAAACACGAACCGAAACCGATCTTAACTTGAATGGATATCCGAACGTTAAGTTTTAGTTGTAAGGAAGACTGAACTTGACCGTAATGCATATGAATTTGAATGATTGAATTGCCAAAGATTAAAATGCAAAACGGTAATCTGAATTTTACAGTTTATTCTTTTTTATTGTCACCCTCATGATTTTAAAATGTTAAATGTTAAGATAAGGAAAATTAATTAATAGATTAGATTAAAATTGAATATTTATTTACCGAGATATACCATAGATTATGTTAACATCTCCCATTATCATCATCTAAATACCATCAACTTGTGCTTAGTGGAACTATTTGCTTCAACTCCATATACTATGGGTTTAAAAACAAATATAGCGAATTCATTATTTTGCTTAAATATTTGCAATTATATAAAAGATTGGAATGACGCTTATGAATGCGATTCAGGCGATTCTCATGTCGGTATACACCGACTGTCTTCTCATCGTCAATTGGACGGTTGAGCGCAAATTTTCCGGGAAGGTGGATTCCAAAGAAGTTTCGACCCACGATCCCGTAGCAAATCTCACGACACCACTAACCTTGTGTCATGATGTTCTTTGTAACCACCCAAATCTCCCCCTTTATAAATCCTATTTTCAATCTCTTTCACTCACCATACTCTTTTCTCGAATCCAACAAACACTTCTCCGATTTGATATTGTCCTCACCCAAACGGCTGATAACATCCGACGTAATCTCTAGGATCTGAATTCGGGTGTCGATGATGCTCCATACCCGTTGCCGCCGCCAGTAGTTCGTCAGGCAGAAGAAGAAAATCGCTTCATCTTGATCGGGAGACCATTCATGCCTTGACGCCAGAACATCCGTGCCATTGTCGCTAATCTCCCCAGGATTTAGGAACTTAACAGAATAACCCATGGGCGTATTGTCGAGGGTTGCAGGTTTTAGTTCGTCTTTCCGTCGGAAGACCTCATGCTTTCTGTGCTTCGACGCGGTCCATGGGCTAATGTCGATTGGATGCTGATTCTCGAGCGCTGGACTCTGCTAATGAATCCGCTGATGATGAATTTCATCAGATTCTGGATTCAGATAAGAGGTATTCCTTACCAATTTATGAACAGAGAAGTTATCGCACACATTGGTCGTGCCCTTGGTCCTTTGATGAACCTCGATTATGACTCTGCGGTGGCGGTTCGGGCTGCATTCGTGAGAGTTCAAATCAACTGGGATGTCAATCTTCCTCTATGTTTTCAAAGTGATTTTCAGTTTACACGGGGAGTTAACACTCTGCTCTCTTTCCATTGCAAACGCTTGCGTGGTTTTTGTGATGTGTGTGGTAGAATTACTCATGACTCAGGAAGGTGTTTGATTCAAAATGATGGAGATGATTCCGATCTCAGTGATGGTGATGACGACATGGAACCTCCACCGCCAACGCCACAAAATCCAAATGGAGGTGTTGCGATTCTTGAAATCAATGAGGATAAACCCAATGACATGGTCCCAAAGCAAGCAAATAATGGGCACAAACATTTTGAGCCTCTGGACCATATGGAGGATGCGTTGGACCACCGCATAGCCTATCCAAAAGCAGAGAAATTTCTTAGACAACCTGAAGGGATGGCCAACAACCAAGAAGAAGAACCAGTTCCTGAAGATGATAGCACTTCACACGAGATTTCTGAGCAAGAAGATGTTACAGGTGATACGGAGGTGGTACTCATGGAGGACGACTCTCCTGCTCCTCCGACATCAGGTACTGAATATCTTGAGAATGAAATGAATTTGTATGCAACATATTCTGAAATAGAGGGAGATGAGACACGAGCTAAACTCAAGTGCAAGTTCGTTGAAGACATAGTTCATTCTGAGAGAAAGAAGCTTCAGACTCGTGAGACAGGAGAAACAAGTTGAGACAACAATGATTTTTTGAGAGGTGCAGTGGGCCCTAAACCACCACATTCACCATGAATACATCCGTTTGGAACTGTCAAGGATTGGACATTGACTTAACAGTTCAACGCCTTAAGGAGATACGACGAAAGTACCTCCCAGACATCATTAGCCTCTTTGAAACTAAGCAACAAGACGATTATATTAGGGATATTTGTTGCGATATCGGTTATGATTCGGTTATCACAGTACTTCCTCTAGGCCTTAGTGGTGATATTTCTATTTTCATTAAGCATTTTTTTCAGTTTCTCTTTGTATTTCTGATGCAAATCTTGTAGATCTCCAAGTTAAGTTCAATGAATTATCTTTCTATTTATCTTTTGTGTATGGCTTTCTCGAACCAACAAATCGTCATATACTTTGGGGACGAATTGAAAGAATCTCTACTAAAAGAAAAGAACCTTGGCTTATCACCGGTGATTTTAATGAGATCTTGCTGAATGATGAGAAGAGAGGAGGGCCACAGAGAGCGAAAAGTAGCTTCACAAATTTTCGAAATATGATTGCTAATTGCGGCTTCAAAGACTTGAAGAGTTCAGGAAAAAAATTCACATGGACATGAAAGCGGTGTAACCACACGGTATGGTGTTGTTTGGATAGAGCTAAGGCGAACTCACAATGGTTAGCACAACATTCATCCTCACTTGTAGAATTCCTCCCTTTTGAAGGATTGGATCACCGACCACTTATCATTTATTCATCCAAAACCATTGACACACGACGAGAAAGGTTTATCTATGATCCTAAGCTCGCTGAATATGAAGACTTTAAGGAGACAGTCGCGACAACCTGAAACAAACGTACATCCCACCGAACAAGCCTTAACGACAAGCTCCAGAAATCTCGCGGCGTTATCTCTCAATAGCGACGTCGAAACATCTCAAATGCAACAATAAGGATAGCCATTTTCAAGAAGGAGCTTGATCATGCTCAAACCGAAGGATCTGCCACTGGAATTATCTCATCTCTAAAACAAGATTTGAATAGAGCTTATAAAGATGAGGAGCACTTTTGAAAGTTGAAGAGCAGAAACTTATAGTTGAGTCAAGGAGATCGTAATACAAAATTTTTCTTCGCTGCGGAAAAAACTCGCCTTGCCCAAGAACCGTATATTAGCAATCGAGTATGCTCAGGGTACTATCTTTCATGGAGATATTGATGTTGGTCACACAACAAGCACATATTTCTCAAGCTTATTTACTTCCACTCATCAATATGACTATGATCACCTCAAATCTGGTGTGTTTCAGGGTTTTAGAGCACGAGTCACTCCTCAGATCAATGAGAAACTTATGCGCCTAGTTATAGAAGATGAGATCCAGCAAGCAGTCTTCCATATAGGCCCTACCCGAGCACCCAGACCGGATGGCTATACTGGCTCTTTCTTCCAACAATTTTGGCCCACTATTAAAGGTGATCTCTTTGTCTTGATTCAAGACTTCTTTGAACGAGGTATAATGTTGGAACAAAAAAATCACACCAACTTGTTTCTTCTTCCTAAAATTGATATCCCGAAGACTATGGCGGATTTTCGACCAATTGCATGGTGTAATGTTTCGTAAAAAATCATATCCAAGATTCTTGTTAACCATTTTAAGGGTAATTTTCCTTATCTTATTTTGGATAATCAAGCGGCCTTCATACATGGAAGACAAAGCGTAGATAATATTATTGTTGCTCATGAGATGTTGCACTCCTTAAAATCACAGAAGCGTTGGGAAAAATCATACATGGCGGTCAAAATAGATAGATCTAAGGCATACGATCGAGTGGAATGGCGTTTTCTGTGAGATGCCATGACCGCCGTGAGTTTTGATACAAAGTGGATATCTTGGATAATGACGTGTGTGGAAACGGTCACTTTTTCAGTTCTCATAAACGGATCACCACAAGGACACATTACTCTATCACGAGGGATTCGGCAAGGCGACCCTCTTTCACCATATTTATTCATCATATGTGAAGAAGTTCTTACTTATCTGCTCCATCAAGAAGCCGAGGAAAAAAAGATTAAAGGTATGAAATCTTGTTTTTTGCAGATGATGCAATCTTCTTCTGTCATGCTCACCCCCGATCTGCGAGAGTAATAAGAAGAATCCTGGAAACATATGAGCAACTCTCTGGTCAGGCTGTGAATCTTCAAAAGTCGGTGGTAACTTTTGGCTCCCGGGTAAGGGAGGATATTAAGACGAACTTTCAGAGAATTCTAAACATACATAATGATGGAGGGCAAGGAAATTATTTGGGTTTACCGAAGCAGATAGGAAGACGAAAAAAACAAGTCTTTCAATACATCGTTGAAAATTTTAAACAACGAACGAAGAGTTGGTCAACCAAATTCCTCTCTGAAGTGGGTAAAGAAATTCTTCCAAAAACCATTTCTTTGGCTCTTCCAGTGTACACTATGAATTTCTGTAAGTTACCTATTAGAATTTGTTAAGAGATCGAGCGTACCATCTCCAGAATTGGTGGAGAAAAAACGGCGGTAGACGATCCATGCATTGATACTCATGGAAACGACTAAGTATGTCTAAAAAGAAGGGGGGGGGGTTAGGATTTCGAGATATTGAGAGCTTTAACACGACTCTCTTAGCTAAACAAGTATGACAAATTTTTCAACATCCAACAAGCCTAACATCCAGAGTACTTCAAGGTCGACATTTCCCAACCTCTTCTGTACTCCACGCCACACTTGGTACGAAACCATCCTTTGTTTGGAAATCTCTAATGTTAGGGAGAGAACTGCTTTGCCAAGATCTACGCATAAATATTGGAGATGGCATGTAAACGCGGATTTGGGAAGATAAGTGGCTCCCGCTCACCCACCCACGACCTCCTAGAAGACTGATAGGTCCGGTCTTGCTGTTGATACATGTCTCACAGTTATTTGATGAACTCGGCCAGTGGGACCTAGATAAACTCCAGTCGATGTTTATGCCGGAAGATATTGATCATATTATATACATTCATCTATGTACACGTAAGTCTAATGATCTACTAGGATGGCATTATACCCAAAATGGCACTTATACGGTCAAGTCGGGTTACTGGCTGGCAAGACACATTGGTAATGAGTCAGTTCCTATCGAGCCACATCTTGCGAATCCAACCATAAAATCGACGGTGTGGAAGTTGCGAATCACACAAAAAATAAAACATTTCCTCTGGCGATGTCTTTTAAATGCCTTACCAACTAGCTTCTGTCTCTTGTACCGAGGGGTCACTACAGATAGCTTTTGTCGACGTTGCTGCACGGAAGTAGAAAACATGAACCACTTGTTTTTTCTTTGCTAGCATGCCATGCGCGTTTGGCTAGCCTCAGGCATTAGTCTTCCTCATCTTCATGATTCTGCAATCATTTTGGAAGGTAAAATAAACCTTCTACTTGATATATATAATAATTGTATGTTTATAGATTATCAAGGACAACTTCCTTTTTTGGGTTCTTTGGAGACTCTAGAAGAGTAGAAATATACTCACTTATCAACGCCGTAATCAAGAATGATATAAAGATTTACAATATGCGAGAGATGATGCATCATAATGTACCACAAGTAACACGCGCATGCACCTAATGATTCGACAAGAGCAAGTGGCGTTATCCCAATGGAAGAAACTGCCTTTGAATTTTGTTAAATGCAACTATGATGGCTCCTAGAATGCAATGGGAGTATCAAAAGCGGGTTGGATAATTCGTGATAACAATGGAAATTATGTGTGTGCTGTCACTACGAAAGGGAAACCATCTAAAGATTCTGTGGAATTGGAAACGCAAGCCTTACTCGTAGCAATGCAACAAGCCTGGATAAGAGGGTATCGTCAATGCATCTTTGAGGGAGACAATAAAACTCTGGTCAATACGCTATATCGTCGACAAGGTCACTTTGGTTTACATAATCTCCATCAGGAGATTGAACTGTGGTGGGAACGATTTCAAGAAATACACTTCACTTGGGTCCCAAGATACTCGAATCAAGCCGCAGATAAGATAGCCAAGAAACCTTAACGACAAGTTTCCTCGATATGTTTCAATTTCATTCATTTCGGTTTAAAGGACATATTATATAAGGATCAACGCAATTCTTAAGTTAAAGGAAATACGTTAGAAAAAAACAAATATAGCGAATTATGAAACGAAGATTATGGTTAGAATATAAATATAAAAATTGCATGAGGGCTTTTTGTTTGTTCAACACAAAGAAATACTACAATCACGATTGTTGGAAATGTGAAACCTATGGTGAAAGGAGCTATAACCCCGACGTTTGGTGAAGACTTCCTATAAACTAAGGAATTCAACCGCCAATTATGTTTTTAAAAATCTATGTTATTTTTTTTTGTTAAAAAAAATTATAAAATGAATTCACCTAACGAACAGATACACATTTGAATCCACTACAAAGAAAATATTCAATATAATTGCTCAAAACTAAAACTAATCAACCATTCTTTCATGCATTCACGAAGAGACATATAAATGAGAAAGCGGCCGATTCGTGCCCGAGCTTCACCAATATTGTGTTTTTCATTCTTGATCAATTTCACTGTGCCTTAAAATGTCTGAACTTATTAAATTTTAAACATACAACCCTAACTTCTTAATTTTGGCTTTAACATGCCTATTACTGACACGATGTCAGTTAATAACTTATTAATGCCGATAATTAGCCTACGTGGCCTGGTAATTAGCTGAGTCAGCTCATGGATGGAAGACGACGTCGTTTAGGTCTGATATGCAACTAAAAAACGAACAAAACGATGTCGTTTTGTGTTTTACTAAAACAACTTCGTTTTGTTTTAGTGAATTAAAAAACAGTTATGCGCATCTGGCCATCTCTTTCTCTCTTTTCTTTTGTTATATCGCAAAGGAGATTACGATGAGCAGAGATAAGGAAGAGAATTTTGATCCCTTGTGTAGTGCTAAGTTCGTGTAGAAGAACAGTTTCGTTGAGTTGCAATACTGGATTTCGGGTCTCCACATTATACAAAATGAGGTAAGTCGAGAATTAGGATTTCAAAAATTTAAGGGAAATTTGTAAATTTGTCTACAATTTAGCTATTTAATTTGTAGTTGTTTGGTTTTGACAATCACAAGTGTGAAGTGAATGATATATTGGTAGATATAATGAAATTTTCATTGTGTAGAATGTAATGGTAGATTTTGCACACCAAGTGTTCGACTAAATGTCATAGTGAGGTAATTGTTCATATTTTGTTTTCAGTATTCAAAGCAACATCTTCTTCAATGTTTTCTACGATGGAAAGTTTCAGACTACTAAGAAGGGTGAAATATTGTATGAGGGAGGGACGCTTGCATCTTTGGAAACACAATGTGAAGAGTTGTTCAAGGGCTTAACTGATAATTTGAGTTTGTTACTATATGGACAGAGGATATGGTACAAGCTTCCGTTTGAGAGTCTAAAGGAGCTGAAGATACTGTGTAGGGAGAGTGATAATTTCCTCAAAATGTGTGAAACGGCTAATTGGACTATATGCATTGATATTTATCCTGAGAAGGATGAGGATTCTGACAAGGAGAAGGAGGGTGATCTAAATGATGATGTAGAAGAAGAAGCTAATGAAGACATGGTTGATGATACTCATTCTGAATCTGATCACTCTGATGAGGTTTGTGAGGAAGAAGCTCGGGTGGAGAAGATTGTTGCTAATGTTATAGATGATGATGATGATGAGAAGAAGAATGGTGCATATCCTGCTACTCCTCCTGCATCTGATGGTGAAGAAGAGGAAGAGGTCATACGATATGATAAGTGGAGGAGAGGAAGTGGAGAGTTAGAAATTAGACAAGTGTTTGATAGCAAAGAAGAGTTTAGGGAAGCCGTATTGGAATACGCCTTGAAAGGAGGATGGAATATCAGGTATATACTACTCAAGCCGTATTGGAATACACCTTGAAAGGAGGATGGAGAGCAGTTAAATGTGAAACTAAGTGTGGTGTTGAAAGCAAGAATCCATGTCCATTGAGGATATACTACTCATATGAAAAGCCAGTTGGTCAATGGATGGTGAAAACATATCAAGAGGAGCACACTTGCAACAAAGATGGTCGATGCAAAATACTTTCTGTAGGGGTTATAGCGAAGTTAATCATAGATGATCTTAGGAATGAGCTTAAATTGAAGCCTAAAGCCATTCAAGCAAAGTTTGAAGAGAGATATAACCTGATGCCTTCGGATGATCAGTGTAGGAAGGCGAAGAAAAAAAGTCTGGGATATGATTCAGGATGAATACGATGAGCAATTTAAAAGGATTAAAGACTACAATCTTCAAATAAAAGAGTAAGTGTTCTATACTATTTCCTTTTACACACTGTTATGATTAAAATAGTTAGCATCTAATTTCTTGTATTTGACAGTTCAAACCCTGGTTCTACGGTTGACTTAAGAGCTGCTGTTAGGGATGGTGCTCTAGAAGTTTTTGACAGATTCTGCGTCTGTTTTTCTGTGCTAAGAGATAGTTGGCTAAAAAATTGTTGACCAATCTTTGGTATCGATGGATGCTTCCTTAAATCTAGTACCAAGGGACAACTTCTAGCAGCTGTGGAAAGGGATGCCAATAACCAGATTTATCCTCTAGCATGGGCAGTGGTGCAAGTAGAAAACAAAAAGTCTTGGTTGTGGTTCATCCAGAAGCTTAAAGTGGATTTGAAACTTGGTAATGGTGAAGGCTACACATTGATTTCTGATCGACATAAGGTAAGTGAAGTTGTCTCTGAACTCTTTATTACATCACTTGTAATGTGTTTTAATCTAGTTTAATTATCTCATTTATATATCAGGGACTACTTATAGTCGTAGATCAAGAGTTACCTAAGGTGGAGCATAGAAAGTGTGCTCGACATATTTACGAAAATCTGAGGAAGTTTCATTCAAAAAAGCCTCAACTGAAGACTATGTTTTGGGAGACTGTGAAGAGTTATAATGAAGTAGACTTTGAGGCAAACATGGAGAGGTTGAAGCGTAGTGACACTGCTCTATATGAAGCAATGATGCAGAGGGATCCAAAGAGGTATTGTCGTGCATTCTTCAAAACAACTTCTTGTTGTGAAGATGCACTCAATAACTTCTCTGAGTCCTATAATAGTACACTAGAGAAGGCTCATGCACTACCCCTTGTGGAGACGTTAGAGACCATGAGAAGACAAACGATGATAAGGAATGAAATTAGGAGAAACAAGGCAGAGAAATGGAAGAAAATGCATAGTGTGAAAGTTGCTAAGATTATTGCATAGGAGGAAGAGGAGAGGAAATGGTGTGTGGCAATCCCAAGCTCTAATGGAATGTATGAAGTGATAGAGAAGGGGGTCTCTCATAAGGTCAACATTCGGCTGATGACATGCAGTTTCCGTAGGTGGGAGTTGACCTTGTCGACATGCCTTGCGTGTAATGATGCAGAAGAAGCTAAACTCCCAAGAGCATGTGTCTGAGTGGTACTTGACAACTAAGTGGCAACACCAATACAAAGATGCAATCCATCCTATGACAGGTATGAAGTTCTGGAGGAAGTCAGGGGAGACTGTTTTAACAGCACCACCAAGAGAAGTTAGTAAAGGAAGAAATAAGAAGCCAGAGAAGAGGAAGAAGACTATTTATGAATCACCTACTAAAGGGAAAAAGGTAACAAATCATGGGCGTACAATGCAATGTTACAGGTGTGGTGGGATGGGTCACAACTCATCCAAATGTGTTAATGGTGGTGTCCCAAACAAGCCTAGGAAACCAAAGTAGGAAAAGAAGGCAAAGACTCAAGATACAGAGACAGTGGTAAAGGTAATGATTGTTGAGTATGGAGTAGGATCAAGCCAACAAACACAACCAACTCAGCCTTCTGATTTAGAATAACTTCTTGTTTAGGTAGTAGAAACAATGTCTCAAACAATGCTATAACTAATATTTTGTATTGGCTAAATGTGGTTTCTTGTGGCAGCATTATGTTATGTATTTTGAAACTCTATATCATATTCTGCCACTGATTTTGTTATCCCAATTTAAGCCAATCTTGCTTCAGCTATATATATCATTTTCAAAACCAAGAAATCTCGAAGACAAACCACTAAAAAAGATCGTTCATTTTCAGAACATGTTTTACATATTACAAGCTTATAATGCTTAAGCAATGACATATTAGTACACAATAACACTAAAAAGGACAAATCCGCACACGATGATGTTCTTCAAATTACGCATCTCTTCTACGCAATTTCCACCTCTTTCTCACAGCTATGAACCACACTCCTAATAGTTTTCACTTCCTCCTCGTATCCAACAAGAATTCCATTCAAGTGAGACATCTTCTGCTCATAAGAGTTCACGACAGCTTCACAAGTCCTTGTATCCAATTCTAAATTCCCCACTTAGATTCACATTCTTCAATTGATTTCTGTAAAGTTGTCATGCATCCATTAAGCTCACACAAAACTCTCTTGAAATCTTTAATCTCCTCTACCATTGATTCGTCTGTCCATTTGAATAAATGGTAATTGTCCTTCAACATAATGACTAAAACTTAGTTTTCCAATCAAAAAGCCAATTCAAATTGTGAAATTGAAGAGTGTAAAATCTGTTTGGTTCGGTAAGGACAACGATGGAAGAGTCTTCCTGGGTTGTCATTCGTCTTTGTTGTCCTAATCACAACAGCCTCTCCACATCGACAATGTGTCAGAATTCCTCTCCCAATTAAACCTTGTCGGTTTCTAAAACCTTCGATGAAACATACTTTTAGTTCAATATGAATTAAAGAAAGGAGTAAAATAACAATAAACATACCCGATGACGAGGAAATCAATTGATTGGATCCAGAGGTTGGACTTGGTGTTTGATTCAGAAGACATGATCAACCCTAATTTTGCTCTCCTTCGTGTTCTTCTTGAGGTAGAAGAAGAAGATAAAAGCTAAAACAAAACAACGTCGTTTTAGTAAAACACAAAACGATTTCGTCTTCCATCCATGAGCTGACTCAGCTAATTACTAGGCCACGTAGGCTAATTACCGGCACTAATAAATTATTAACTGACACCGTGTCAGTAATAAGTATGTTAAAGCCAAATTAAGAAGTTAGAGTTGTATGTTTAAAAATTAATAAGTTCAGGCATTTTAAGGCACAGTGAAATTTATCGGAAATGGAAAATACAATATTGGTAAAGTTCAAGCATGAGCCATAGAAGAGTAGGGACGACCTTTACTTACAAAACTGATGAAATGACGTATCTGCCCTCATCCATCTCCTCCCAAACAACTAGTACATTAACCGAACTAAGCTAATTTACAAAATACGAGACCAAACTCAAGTCAAAGTGAATCGAATTGCAAAGGCTGTTTCACAGGAAACGCTTGAGCCATTTGCAATCCACAGCATCTTTCTCTAGCTCTGCTTTCATCTCCCTTACGCGTTCAAGTGAATCTTTAAGCTCCATTTTATCAATTGGCATCTCTGCAAATTCTTTCAGAAACTTGTGAGCTCGTGCTGCACCTCTTGATACTTCCTCTGGATCCTCTTCTCTGCTCTTTCTCTTCCCACTCTCCTGCAAACAACACCACAAATATTTCATCTTTGTCACAAAAAACCTCTGTTGAAACTGAAGAATAGGTTTACAGGTAATGAATCCAGACCTCATTGTTGATTATCATGGAAGACGGAGAGAAATCTTCCAGTTCTGCAGCTTTCTCTCTTGCAAGTGCCACTACACTTTCAGGGAAGTTAGCAAACTCAGCCACATGTATCCCAAAGCTCTGGTCACATGCCCCTGGTTCAACCTAACCAGACAATAACAGCAAACATCAAAACAATCTAATTTCACGTTTGCAAGAAATTCAAACAGACACTTTTACTAAGGCTGAAATTCAAGATTTAGCGCATATAACAAATCTTCCTTTTTGGAAAAGGGCAAATGCGGTTTATTACACCAACCTTGTAAAGCATGGTGAGCTTGCGGCTTTCTGTGTCAATGTGTGCGCTGACATGGAAGTTTGCAACACCAACGGTGTTACCTGCAGCCTCAGAGTTTGCTTCAGACAAGGCAGTGAGTTCGTGGAAGTGAGTAGCAAACAGAGTAGGGGCTTTCTTCACTTGAACCAGATGCTCACATATAGCCCATGCTAGGCCTAATATAGTCATCAAGATAATGTTAACAACAATATATTACCTCAAAAATGAAGGAATACAATATGTTGCAGTTATACTAACCAAAACCATCATATGTTGATGTTCCACGGCCCAGCTCATCAATTATTATCAGCGATCTATCTGTAGCTCCTTTTATTATCGAAGCGGTTTCAAGCATTTCTTGCATAAAAGTGGACACTCCTCGTAGCTAAAACAAAAAAGGAAACGGCATTTGGAATCAGTGTTTTGCGGAAATCAGCAGGTCCAATAACAAAGAAGCAGCAAGTAAACTCACTTGGCAATCACCTGCCCCTACACGGGCGAAGATACAGTCTCTGATGGAAATCGAAGCTTTATCACATGGAACAAAGGAACCAACTTGAGCCATCAGTACAATCACACCAACCTAGAATTAACAAAGGCAGGAAAATGATTTTAATCATATGCCTACGAAACAAAGTCGAGATATAAGAAATCAGCATACCTGGCGAATGAAAGTGGACTTCCCTCCCATGTTAGGCCCTGTTATTATTTGAAACCAGCTCTTACCTCTCATCTGATGTTACAGAACGATCAAGCAGAACAAGGAATTGCTTCAAGTCAATAGGGAAGCAAAGAAACACAAAGGGTCTGATTTATTTTAGCATTACAATAATACTTACAAGTCTACAATCATTTGGTATAAAATTCACCCAGTCTTGAGCTTCTACACATGGATGTCTGCTTCCTTCTAATACAATGTCTCCAACATCCTGCAATTTATAAAACGTTCTCTCATCACTATGGCATCAAATTGTAAATTTCCAAAACAAACACTCAACTTGAGAACGTACTAACCGAAGAGGTGACTTCTGGCCGACAATATGGAGTAGGACAACTGGCAGCCAAATCAGCAAAGCTTAACAAAACATCCATTTCAGAGAGCACACCTGCTAACTCCTCAAATACCTAAGCCATACAAATATACATATAAATTTTACTATGATTTAAGATAACCACTTGGTAACAGTCAAAATACTTAACATACCTCGGAAAAGCTGGCAACAGTCTGAACTACACGATCAACGAGCTCCTTTTGACAGCTTTTGTAATCGTCCACAACACTTTGGTACTGATCTCCAAGTTTTCTAAGCTTGGTGTTCGTGAACTTCACTCCGTCTTTGCGAGTCTCCAGCACCACAAACTGTGTCGTCAGCTTCTTCCTGATCTTTGGCTCTTCCTTCTTCGTGATCCTGAAGACATGCCCAAATTGCGCTGCTTTGTCAAGTTTTAGAGCCTTGTCCACCTGAAGATCGAGTTCTGCTGCCGTCTTTTTGTGCAATTCATGAATCTGCTGCTCCAACAATTCTTTCTGATCTTTTAGAGATGATAATGTGGTGTCGTAGCTTGAAGATATCATGTATTCTCCATTTTCTAGCTGGTCAAGATCTACCGAGTACTCTACCAGCTCAATGAACTTGCCGAGATGATATTCGTCTGTTAGAGTCTCAAGCTTTTTCATATATCTCTTGCCGATAAGAGATGAGAATTCTCCAGTGTACTGTTGCAGAGATGTTTTGATGAAGGGAAGCCTTATGGTTGACTGCCATATAAAATGAAAACTCAATCAGTAATGAAAAACTTAAGAACATACCTAAAAATCCAGAGAAACATCAAATACATTTACGAGACAACGACAGTGCAAGTTTGAGTTCCAAGAATCAGATTAAAGTACGGAAAGTACCTGATAGAGTTTGATAATGTGCTGTAAACCGCCTCTTTTTCTCTCGAGACTCCGTACAAGCCTCTCAACATCTGAGATTCGCTTCAGATGCTGTCTAAGATCTTGCCTTAACCCAGCTTCTTCAACAAAGCACTGAACTATGTCCAGTCTCGTCTTGATTTCATTTACATCCACGAGAGGTTGCTTCAGCCACATATGAAGCAGTCTCTTACCCATCCCTGCGGTGCATGTTCTGTTCATGAGACCAAACAAACTGAAATTCTTATTTGCATCAGTTTTGCTCTCCATCACATTCAGTGCCCTCATAGCTGCAGAGTCTAGTCTCATGAATCCGCCAATATCATATCTACGAATAGTGAAGTTCCCATAGTTTCCCTCATCCGAAAGAAGTTCAGAGAAGGAGAGTAATGCACCTAGAGCAGGAGTGGCAAGCTCAAACCCCGATATCAAATCTCTAACAGGTTCAATATTCCCCTTCACCAATCTCTTTAAATCTGAATCTAAATCTCGTCCTTTGAACTCGTGTTTCTTCCTCTCCGTTACCATCATGGCACATCTCTCCAGACAATCATACAAGCTTTTGCATTCACTGGATTTCCCGGATTCAGCTGGAAAAATGCATTCTTTTGCGCCTACAGCAACCAAAGAAGTCTCCAGATTGGTGAAGCGGTTATCATCAAGAAATTCAGCTAGCCCGAGAATCCGCCGGGTCAGATCAACATAAGCCATCCCGATAACGCATCTGCTGTCCTGGAAATTTGGAAATAAGGAGACAACAACCGGTGTGTCCTGCATTTCATTGTTTGCAAACAGAACATCTTCAAAACTTCCAATGTTTCCAGGAGAACCTGTTTTCACAAGCCTCCAATTCGATCCGCTTCCCTCATAAAGCTCTACGGTATGATCATTTCGCTCCAAGAGAAGATCCCGAACAATGGTTTCAAACATGTTCTTACTGATGCTAACACTAGAAAGAGCATTTGGTCCACTCCCGAGCTGTCGTAGAGCAGTAGTTGTATGATAGTAAGTCTTTGCAATGAAGATTGAATTTTCGCCATGAGCTGTATAATAGTCCTGCGAAAATGCAACCCATAAAAATCAAAGAGAAAAAGAAGAGATACATTGTTTAGACAACCAAAGTCTAGAGCTCACCTTGCGATCAAAGAATCTAACAGCTCTCGAGTCCTGAAACCAAGAGAACAATCAAAACCCACTTAAGCCTGTATCGAGAAAATTTCTGATAATCTCTCCTAATTGGCGTTTCAGTGAACAAGTGTCTACATTTGCTTGAAACCCTAATCTTAAGACATCTCATTTCCAAGCTTTTTTGCAGTTATGGGCTCTGTACTCGCTCTAATTTTACCAGAAATAGAAGAAGGAGACTTACAATTGGTAGGGTTTTGAAGAAGGAGAGAAACCCTTGAGCCTGCTTGGCATCTTAAAATCAAAAAGATCAATTTTTAGCCAAAACCCAACAAACCCCAACTGAAAAAGTTCTAATACGAGAACATCAAAGGAAAAAACTAGGGTTTTTGAAATTACCCAATTTAAGCTCCGGAAGCTTATTCTGATCCTCCATTAGAAGATGAAGAAAGCTAAGAGCAAATTATCGTTTTTCTTCTTCTCGCGGGTTTTCAACAAAGCGAATGAAATAGAAAGCGACTGTGCATTCCCCGAGGCAGGTTATGATGGTCGAATTTGGCGGGAAAACGGGTTGGCGGCAACTTTGCCCTTACCCGGCGGCGCGTGGAATCAACTTTCTATGAACCACGCGTGTCATCTGTTACGATGTTGGTCCATCAAAGATAAAGACCCATTAAGCCTTTATATGGGCTTAGTGGGCTAGCAAACATCAGTGTATAATTATTATTACCTACCAGAAAGAGTTAGAAAAAAACATCATTTCTGGAAAGGTAAGAAATTCAGTGTTTTTTTGAACTTTGACTTATTGATATTTTCTTGATGCATTCGGATTACAAGCATTATTTATATATATATATATATATATATGAGAGCTTTAACTAAAGTTTATCTTGAGTTTATCCTAATGACAACTAATATCTTCTAGGAAATTAAATTGGTTGAATAATTTTAAACCATTGACTGTACTATCTCTTCCTTTTTGTTGTTTTTGCTCTTTCATTGAACATGGTGATATTTGTTTTGTCTTGTTGCAAGTTGGAGGAAGGTAACTTTTGGTGAGTTGTTTAGGCTGATATTTTAGGCTTCGTTATTTCAGGTTTGAGTCTAAGTATTCATTTCTCTTTACCTAGCAAAATGTTGTCGTTTTGCTCAACCCCTTTTTCTTTTGTCTTTGTTTCGATCTTATCTAAAGAAAAATCTACATATTCTATCTTCTTCATCTCTTGCTCAAATTGAACTTTGGAAGAACCGATCTTACTACCCCTCTCAAACTCGGTGTAAGTGGAAGAACGACACCGAGTCTGGATCTGAGAGAAGTAAAGGACTCAACCAACAATGATTTTGTGACACGACAAAAAATCAGCCAATTTGAGAGAAAAAATTTTCTTCGCAAATTTGCGACGAAATTGCTAGGAAAAACATTTTTCTCGCAATTTGGTCAAAAATTGCGATAAAAAATGGTCCTCGCAAATTCATTGTAAATACGCGACCATTTTACGAGAAAAACAATTTCCTCGCAAATTTACGAGGCTTTTGCGAGAAAACATTAGAGACCACACGTTACTCGCAAATCTATCATAAATTTGCGAGGGATTTGCGAGGGTAAATGATAATTAGGTATAAATCTTTTCCAGACGAGTACCAACTTTTGCGATGAATCTTTTCCTCGCAAATTAGTAGCAAATTGGTCGCAGATTCCTAGCAAAATCTGCACTCGCAATATCCTAGCAAATCCATAGCAAAAAGTTTTATATATACAACTCCACCCTCTCTCATTTCAATCACAACATCTAAAAAAAAAACCCGAAAAATGTCAGGTTCGGAGCATGAAATTTTTGCCTTACGAGGATGAATGTATAAGTAGAGAGATCCAGACACCGGTGAAGTAACAAAATAGTATCGGGACGGTTTGCGCGGATTCATCTATCAGGCGACAAATAACTCCCTTACGCAAGAGCACGATAAAATCTTCTTCCCTTGTCTAAAATGTCGGAACGAGTAGTACATCTCAGTTGATAACATGAAGTAACATTTATATAATAGAGGGTTCACCCCAAATTACTATCTATGAGTTTCGCATGGAGACAATTGTAATGTTTAAGAAGGTAGTAGTTCTAGTCGTGGGAACCTAAATAGAGGAACTAGTCATCATCAACATGAAATAGAAAATAGGTTTCATGATATGGTTACATATGCATTTCAGGAAACATCAATGCATTTGATGAAAATGCTACATTTGTTGATGTTCCATATTATGAGGAACCGAACGTAGATGCTAAAATTTTTTTATGATATGTTAGACGCTGCTAATCAACCTATCTACGATGGATGTAGTGAAGATCAATCTAAATTATCATGGACACCTAGGATGATGACAATTAAAAATGATTACAACTTACCTGAGAAATGCATGGATGTATGGGCTGATTTAATTAAAGAGTATTTGCCTGCGGATAATAATTCGGCTGAGTCTTATTATGTAATTCAGAAATTAGTTTCTAGTCTAGGGTTACCATCTGAAATGATTGATGTATGCATCGACAACTACATGATATTTTGGAAAGATGATGAAAAGTTGTAGGAGTGTCGCTTTTGTGGAAAATCGATTTATAAACCTACAACTGGACGTACACATGTATGATTTCAGCGGATATGGTACTTGTCAATCACCGAGAGGCTGAAGCGTCTATATCTTTCGGAAAAGACAGTGGTTGCCATGAGACGGCATGCACAACATACAACTGGAGATGGAGAGAGTACACATCCGTCAGATGCGAAAGCATGGAAACATTTTCAGATGGTATACCCTGATTTCGCTAACGAGTGCAAAAAAGTGTGTCTTGGTTTGTGTACAGATGAGTTTAGTCCATTCGGAATATCCGGTAGAAACTACTTGTTATGGTCTGTGACGCCGTACAATCTCCCACCCGAAATATGCATGCAGAGGGAATTTCTGTTCATGAGCATTTTAGTGCTCAGTCCTAAGCACCCGAAGAGATCTTTAGATATTTTTCTCCAACCTCTGATCCATGAGTTGCAACACTTATGGTACGCAGGTGTTCGTACATTCAACCAATCACAACAGCGAAACTTTAAGATGCGTGCGGTACTTATGTGGACCATCAACGATTTTTCCGCATACGGAATGCTATCGAGGTGGACAACCCATTGAAGGTTATCATGTCCTTACTGTGCACATCAATCTGGCGCATTTCAACTTAAGCATGACATAAACCTTGATGGTTTGATTGTCATCATCGATTTCTTCCGATGTCCCATCCTTACAAGAGGAACAGGAAATTGTTCACGAAGAACAAGTTGTGAAGCTTTCTGCCCTAGTGTATATGAGTGGTGATGCTATGTTGGAGCAAAGCGAGTATTACGGTGCTCAAGAAAACGTGAAGCGTGGCGAAAATTGGCACAACAGAGCAAACATGCCTAATTGATATTTGGAAAGTCACAATTGGCATAAAAAGAGTATCTTATGGGAGCTCCCATACTGGAAAGATCAATTGGTTCGGCATAATCTTGATGTGATGCACAATGAGAAAAAAATTTTCGACAATATCATGCATACGCTTCTGAATGTGTAGGGTAAGACGAAAGACAATGTCAAGTCTAGATGTGGTTTAATTGACATTTGTGCCAAGAGCGAGTTACATATTACAAGTGATGGGAAATTACCGGTACCTTGTTTTCGATTAACTGAAGCAGCGAAGAGAGCATTGTTTGATTGGACAAAATCTTCCATAAAATTTCCAGATGAGTATGTTTCAAATTTCTCAAGCTTCTTTGAGCAGGGAAAAAAATTTTCTGGCACGAAAAGCCATTATGGCCATGTATTTTTGCAGCAGCTCCTACCTTTTGTCCCACGTGAGTTATTTCCGCAACATGTACACGAAGCAATAGCGGGTAATATATCTAAATTTTACATTCAAGTAATGTATATGTTTTTGTAATAGTATATGCATTAATATATTAAATACTCTGAATCTTGTTTGATATTAAGGGATCAAAGTATTTTTCCGCGATTTATGTGCTCGGACATTGACTGCGGATGGGATTGCGAAGATGGAAAGTAATATTTCGGTACTACTTTGCAACATGGAAAAGATATTTCTCCCGTCATTCTTCGATGTTATGGAGCATCTCCCGATTCACCTACCGCATGAAGTATCACTAGCCGGCCCGATACATTTCAGATGGATGTACCCCTTTGAGCGATATATGAATACTGGAAAGGAAAAGCGAAAAACCTTGCGAGAGTCGAGAGCTCGATCTTCGAGAGCTCGATCGTCGCTGGAAGCTTAACTGTTGAAACTTCTCACTTTACTCAGTATTACTTCAGCCCAACTGTTCAAACCAAGAAAGATAGACCTCGACGATATACGACGATGGCGGCGTAGCACCTACGTACAATGTTCCGGATGTGCATGACATCTTCTCCCAAATTGAGCGACTTGCAGGGAAGTTAAAGGAGGTATGGTGGGAAGATTTTGCATTTTCTCACAGTGCATAAACGTAAGTTTTACGAAATTTTGATTTCGTGCAACCACTAGAGAGATACATATGTCATTATTTAAAATGGTTAATTAAAATTAGGTAGGTTAATTATAGTAAAAAAAACATATTAATCACTGCAGCTTATTTGATACACAAATTCGGGCGTCTTATCCCAATTTCTCGAAGGAGTATAAAAAGTACAAAGATAGAGATTTCGCTAAGTGGCTACAATTATATGTAATTTTATACAACATTTTACATATAGTAATAAATAAATATTAATTTTATTGTACTTTTAGTTTCTATGGAATTGATGTGATCGTCCAACATGTCAATAATTTCAGGTCAACAATGGATATAGCGGTGTTCCTTTCCCCCTTTGGTTCCACGAACTCGTACTAGGTTTAATTTCATAGATAGTCACAAGACCGATGTACTTCACCAGCGAGTATACATTTCATACATATCAACACGGTTCCCGGAGGTCAACTGCAAATTACAGGATTTATGTACGAGGGAAACAGACTTCTACGGAGTGATTAGTCAGATTTTACAAGTCAATTATCCAGTAATGGTGAAGTTGCGATGTGTATTGTTCAAGTGAGACTGGTATGACCCAATTGTTGGCCGAGGAGTTCGAATTGTCCACTTGGGGGTTAAAGATGTTAATGCAAATAGACGAACAAATTCGAATCGTTTGTTCTCGCTTCGCCAGCAGAGCAAGTGACATTCGTTCTATATCCACGAATAAGAGAATGACGCGAGCAATGGCTTTCTGTTATCCATGTGAGTCCAAGGGATCATATAATCGGAGCTGAAGATGACATTGTGTTACAAGAAGATAGAGCAGGAGAAGAGACGGCTAATCCGATTGAATCCACCAAAGATGTCATATATGTTGGCCCATCAACGCGAGTTCTGGAGGATATACAGTCAAGCGACAATGACAACACTATGGTTGAATCAGACAAGGACAAAGACGAAGAAAAAGAATCTGATGACAATGAAAACAATTCCATATATTTATCTGATCAAGATGACTCTGATGATGATTGATGTTATATATTTATGTTTGTATAATTAATGACAAGTCGACGTTTTTGTCAAAAAATGATTTAAACTTTATTTTTGTCTTGTAATCAATTCTCTTTTGATTTTGTTATATCCTTACATGTCGTCATTCTTTGTTATTTGTAAGAAATTTTAAAATAAATGCATGTTACTCAATGTGACAATATGCATGGTCTTAAAAGATGAAAATGACTTATAAGAATTTTAAAAGCGAAAATTTCGTAAGGCTTACATGAGTAACTAGAGAAGAAAGATATCTTATTAGAACCTACTATACATCACAAAATCCTAAACCCTAAACCCTAAGCAATGTTTTTAAAAAAAATTTCAGACTTTCGCGAAGAAATTGCGAGGGTTCCTCGTATATTACTCACAAATTTGCGAGTAATTTTCGAGGAATCCTCGTAATTTTCACACACACTCTTTGCCTTAAACCCTAAATCTTAAAAACCAATCTCATTGATGCAATAAGATTATTTTTTCTTTCACATTTTAATTACAAATGAATAAACTTGGATATTATGCATTTTGTATGTTAATAAATTTGTTATAATGTTGATTTCAACTGTAACTTTCTAAAAAAATCATACGAACTTATGACATTTGTTCAGGTATGTTATTATATTTTTTTTTTGTATTAAAGGTTCTAGACGAATATTTCAATTGAACAAAATGATATCATACTTTTAAAAGACGTATAATCCTAAACCCTAAATCTTGAAAACCAAAATTTAAAATATCTTCATATTTTTTAAGGAAAACTCGCAAATTCCTCGCAAACTTTTGGCAGATCAAATAAATTTTTACAAAAAAATTGCGACGAAATTACGAGTGTTTCTTGCAATTTACTCGTAATATTTGGGCGCCAAGTGGAATTTTTCGTGGAAACTCTAAAATTTACGAGGAATTTGCGAGGAACACTCGCAATTTCCTCGAAAGTTTTAAAAAATTCCTGTTTGACCACCCAAAATTGCGAAAAAATTGCGACTGAATAAAATCTTATATTTATGCGACCTTACCCTTTCCTCTTATTTGATCAAATCACACCATCTCTCTAAGCTTCACTATCTCTCTCTCCTTGGAAGCTCCCACCCTCTCATTTTCATCCAAAAAAATGGTTAGTATTTAGTTTTGTACTTAAAAGTTAGTAATCGTTAGCTTTAGGGTATTAAGGCTTTTTAATTAGTATATTTAGATGGTTTAGATAGAAAATATGTAGATAACCGTCTTAAAAATTATAAAATTACTTTGAATTTGGATTAATTATATTTAAAATTTTTAGAATATATTATTTATTATTAAAAAATTACAAAATTTAATAAAAACTTTTATTTTGCTTTATTATTGAATATTTTTAATAAACAATTTTAAATAACATCTTACTAAGATATTTAAATTAATTAAATATAAAGGCGGAAGATGCATCGTACCAGGATTTTCTGCAACATTCCTCTAGGTCTGCACCGAGCTCCAGTTGAGGAGGAGTTTCGGAGACGTTACCATCTCAGCACCAGGCATCGGCGGTCCCGCCACCACGACCACCCGGTATGACCCTAGAGGATCTACTTCAAAGTTCGGGTCGGGCATCTTTGCCGCTTCTTCACCCTGACCGACCTCCGAGGACACTTTGGTAATTTAAATAATTTTATTTGTTTAGTTCGTATCAATTTATTAATCAATTAATTTTCTTTGTTTCAGGTTCGACGACGACGTGTCTGTTGCGCAGTTTACGAAGATCTTCCAACGCCACTATTATGCGGCATACACCAGCTAGACCAAAACTCCTCAAACGGTTGTCCAATGTTGGTATGAGGCGTTCATGGTAAGTTTTTAAAATTTATAATTTTTTTCAATTTATTTTAAAATTATTTATTATTTACCATTTACTTTATATTTTTCCAGCAAACATACAACTGGGACTATGCGTACAACGAACGTGTGTGCGATATGTTTGAGACAAAACTCAAAGCGCGCCTCACAGACGAAGTTGGCCGCTGGAAGAAGAACTGGCTGAGAGATCCGGAGTGGAAGCCGATCTGGATGGACCCGGATGTTTGGGTACAGCTGATCGCACACTGGCAAGGGCTGACCTACCTAGCGAAGAGCCAACGGTGTGTCTCGGCCTGAAAGAACCCTGAGACATAGAGGAACGAGGCAACGCACTACACCAGATGTGACTCGTTCAGGGTCAAGGCCAGAAAAATTGTAAGTTTTCTTTTTAAATTAATAAAATTTGAATTATTAGTTTACTTAGAAAATTGTTAAATGTTTAATTTCTAATTAAGGTTAAGGAGCAACAGTCTGACACTTCCGATCTTCTAGCAATGCTAGAAGAGACGAAGAAGAGGTCGGACGACACTTTCGTCGACGCCAAGTCCGAGAGGCTCTGCCGCGAGGTCTACTCACAGATCGATGAGGCCGAGATCCAGTTTACGATGAAGAACCTGGAAAGTTCGATCCAATCTGGCGGCCTTTCACAGTTCGTGAAGAACAAGATTTTCGCTGAGGTTAGTAGTAAAATATTTTTAATACAATATTTATATGAGTAGTTTTTATTTAAATATTAAATTATGTTTAGTAATTTATATTTTAGGTCGCTCCCCGATCGAAAGGTCGATTTTTTAGGGTTGGTCTTCTGCAGTCAGAGGCCTCTTCTGCAGCCTTCGGTGTTCCTCGTTCTCGCGTCAATTCGAGGGATCTTGAGAGGAAGCTCGAGAAGGCTGAGGCAACGCTTGTGGAGGCTCGACAAGAGATTACCGCTGCTCGGACCGAGATGATCGGCTACAAAGAGCAGATTAGTGCTCATTTTGATCAATATTTTATTTTAATTTAATTACATTTTTAATTTAACATAATTTTTTATATTTTATTTTAATTTTATTATAGATTTTAATGTAAATTAATTATAAATTTAATATAAATAATACTGGAATTTTGAGGAATCCCTTGCAATATCCTAGCAAAAGTTTTGCGAAAAAATTGTGAGAAACCTTCGCAATGTCGTCGCAACATATTTGCGACTGATTTGCGAGAGACCCTCGCAATTTCCTCCCAAAAAAAAAATTGCGAGAAACCCTCACAATGTCGTCGCAACATATTTGCGACTGATTTACGAGGAATTCTCGCAATTTCCTCACAAAAACGATGCGAGGAAATTGCGAGGGTCTCTCGCAAATTAGTAGCAAACTTTAACGACTGCATGGTGCATCGCAATTCTCTCGCAAATATGTGCCTCACAGATTCATTGTAAATTTGCGAGGAATCTGCGATAAAGTAAATCACTTGCAATTTTGCGAGGAAACCGGGTTTGTGACTATTGATTATCGACCGATTTACTTTCCTCGTAATTTCCTTACAAATACTAGTTTGCGAGGAAATCTTTCCTCGCAACTGCCTTGATTTTTTGTAGTATGAAGATATCAGTCGTCTGTTGAGAAGAAGTTATGTTCTTTACTTCTAAAGCTCCAAGAGGAATTCTCTCTCTTACATAATGATAATCCAACTTAATGTGTTTCCTTCTTTTGTGATAGGTAGGATTAGCTGAGAGATGAATTGCAGAAAGATTTTCACATTGTAAGATTGAAATGTCATGAAGTGAAATCCCCAATTCACGCATGACTATACTTATCAAAGTAATTTCTGAGGTTGCTTCCGACATAGTCTTATATTGTGCCTTTGTAGAGCTTCGAGAGACAATTTGATGTTTTTGAGACGACCAAGAGAAAAGGTTATTGCCAAGGTATGTACAATATCCACCTGCTGATCTTCTTGTAATCTTACACCCAGCCTAGTCACTATCGATGTAGGCAATTAACTGGCAACTTGAATATGCTCTATAATTGATTCTCATTGTGGTTATACCTTTGATATACCTTAAAATCCTTTTTAGAATAGAGTAATTTGATAGTGTTAGAGCATGCATCTTTTGACAAACAAAGTTCACAACAAACGGAATGTTTGGTCTTGTTAATGTTAGATATTGAAGTTTACGAGCCATGCTTCTAAAATATATTGGATTTGGGAAGAGCTGATCCTGATCTGAAACTTTATCGGTAAGTGGTAATGGACTAGGCATTGGGGTGCAATTTGTCATTCATAACACTACAAGTAAATCCTCTGCATACTTCTGTTGAGACACAAATAGATCTCCTTCATAAGTGTGAACTTGTATCCCCAGAAAATAACTCATTTTTCTCATGTCTTTCTCTTGAATTCTTTGTTTAGATTTTGCAGTAGATAATCCATTAGACCTCAACTATTACCTGTAATAAGCATATCATCCACGTATAATGGTAATATTATTATGTCTTTTCCTCTTGCACATACAAATAGAGATGAGTCTTTGATGATTTATATGAAGCTAAATTCAAGTAGATAGATCTTAAATTTGCCAAAACAGACCCTTAATGACTAATTGAGGCCATATAGAGAATTGTGAAAGAGACAGACATGATAAGGTCTTGCCTTGTCCACAAAACTAGCAGGTTGGTGCATTTAAACTGTTTCTATTAAATCACCGTGCAAAAACGTGTTTTTAACATCCATTTGCCTCAATTCCCATTCCATTGTTGTCGCAAGGTGCAAAACAAGGCGTACAAATATTGTTCTTACCACTAGACTATAAGTTTTCAGGTAATTTATCTCTTCTTCTTGATTGAATCCTTGTGCAACTAGCCTTGTTTTTAACTTATATAAAATACCATCAACATGTAACTTGGTTCTGAATACCCATTTATTGCCTAAGACATTCATATCTGAAACATAAGGAGTTAATGACCATGTGTTGGCTTCTATGAAATTTCGCATTTTGTCATGCATTACATTATTCCATCCAATAGTTATATTATTAAATTAGTAGTTACATTATTAGGTTCTGGGTAAGAGACTCTATTTGTATTTTTTTCTTGTAAGCATAGGATGATATGTTATAGGCTGTTGATTGTTCTGAATTGGTGAATTTTTTGCTCAAGTTAAAGCTTGAGTTGAAGTATCTTGGTCTGTTGTAGGAGAAACTTGATCAATATTTGAAGGAAGAGGAGTGGTGTCACCAATAGAAGCAAGATCTAAGCTTTTCGTACACTCAAGACACTCCCTCCTTCATGATGAATCTCTTCTTGACTTGGAGAGGTAAGAAGAGGAGGAAAATCAGCTTCAGTAAACAAATATTCATTTTCAAATGCATAACTTGTATTTTATTCTGGCACTTGATTAACTGGTTCTAGAATTTATAATGGCATGGGTGAAGAGTAGTGAGCCAACATATGTGAAGCTTGATTGGCAGACATTATGAAGAGGAGTTTCAATAGCTTTTTGAAGGTAAGCGTACTTTTTGAATAAGAAAATAAAGACTTATAAAAGATAGCATGTCTTGTGATGTAGACCTTTCGTGTAGGTGGATATAGACATCTGTATCCTTTGTATTTTCATTTTATCATAGAAAAACACATTGTAAGGATCTGAGATCAAATTTATCAAACTTATTTGTTGCATAATCTCTCAGTGTAGGGTAGCAAGCTCACCTGAATGATCTTAGAGCAGCGCACTCTAAAACCTTTCCATACAACACTTTAAAAGGCGATTTGTTACTATCTTGAGTGGTAGCCGGTAGCATATTACTTGGAAAATTAGTTGTGAAGAAAGATGCAACCCAAAACTTATGAGGCATTCTGCTTTCAAACATCATTGCTAAACCAATTATGTTCGATGTTTATCATTCCTTTTTGCTAAATCATTCTGCTGAGGTGTATAGGGGCACGAAATATATTGCACAACAACACACTTTTTAGATGAGATAGGAAAACATTACTTACAAACTCTCTACCTCCTTCACACTGAAATGACCCAATTTTACAACTTAATTAATTCTTAATCATTGTTGAAAAATGCAAAATGTAGAATATAAATCAGACTTTAACTTGAGAGTATAAAAAACCAACACAATCTGGGCCAATTGCCAATAAAGATAACATAGTATCTAAACCTCTGACCATAAAAGTTGGTGCATGCCCCCATAGATCGCAATGGATTCCTCTCAAGAGGTCTTGAAGCAGAAAAAGGTAATCTACTGCTTTCTCCCAAGTTGACATGACTCACATATCTTCTTAGTACTTTTGCTTATTGTAATAGCTTGTTTTTCAGAAGGATTTGAAAAACTTGAATATTAGGATAACCAAGTCTCTTGTGCCAGACTTCATCAAATGAAGTATTCTATCTAGAGGAGAAAAAAGCTTTGATTGGTGGATCTTGTAGGACATATAGACCATCAATATTTCTTCCCAAAGTGAATATGCTATGTGTTGCTTTGTCCTTAGCAAAAACAACATCATAGTCAAACTCAAAAGCACACGAATAATATTTAGTAATCTTAGATGCTGATTAAAGAGATTTAACAATATCTGGACAAACAAGAACATTTCTTTTAGTGGTAACATACCTGAGGTAGATGGTAGATATGCTGATCGAGTGTGAGTAAAAGGTAGGAAATTTTCATCTCCAACCATTACAACATCTGTTTCATGATAAGGTTGACCATGTTCCAGATGTTGTGTAGAGTTTGTGACATATGTTGTAGCACCAATGCCTAGATACCACTCCATACATGACCTATCTAAGACCTCAATTTTTTCGTAGCAGTAAGGGCATTTGGCATTCCTTCATGCCCATAAGCATTATCAAATATGTGCCAAAATTTTAATGCATTATTGATGTGATCCATGTCGGAACGAAGGATCGGCTCCTAGGATGCGCTTCTCATTTTGATGGTTAAATGGATTGTAGCGGAAGACTTACACAGTTTAAGGGATTATGGACATTCAGATAAGGGTGTACGAACGGTCGGATGGATGGATGAGTGGAGGAACGGACGTTCGGATGGGGAACGAGGCAGAGGCTGGACGGTCAACAGGAAGAATCCTAACACAGATTAAATCGGCGGTAGCTCAATTAATTCGTGAAGGCGAGAAGATGATCCCAAATGGCGATGCGTAGATTGTTTGAAACTTCTGAAGAGGTATGGAAAGCTCTCGAACTTCCGGCTTAGATTCACTAAGGAAGAAATTCCTAAAGTGCTAAGTTTCTTTCAATTTCTAGAGAGAGAATTGATAGAGAGAGAAAGTTGTTTAAAATGTTGGATGATTATAAATGAAGAGAGGAGTGCTCCTTATATAGAAAAAGAGTAAGGTAATATGCACCCTCAATAAATGAAAAGAATTAATAAGACTACAAGTTCCAAGAAGACTACAACTAATTTTTCATGCATTGGACGACAACTTTATTAGTCTTATTGAGTCTTTAATTATGTGGGCTCATTGTCATTAATGAGCTCGGGAAAAGTATTGTAATTTGCCTCGTTAAAAACCTTTCTCGGAAAACCCGATGGCACATAACTAAGAGAAAGGAAAAAGAGTTTCAGACCTGACACCTACATTAATAATAGCTTTCTGACGTGGGTTGGTTTGTTGAAGTTTAAAATTTATGAACCTAAACCTTACTTTCAATCCCGCAAGAGAACGGGGTCAATCGTAGTACTTTAGGATCGTCCAAGGATTTGAAGGCTTGACTAGTAGAACCTAAGCAAAAGGAATACACTAAGAATCCTAGTCTAGGTGGGCGATTTAGATGGGGATTGTCATGGGTCTCCACTAAATATAATGATCAGCCAGGCTAAACATAATGAAAATGCATAAAAGAAAGCAATAATTAAACAAGCAAGTAAGTAAAGCAATAAAAGAGTGAACTTGGATGTAAACAATAAAAAGGTAGGATCTTAAGATAATGGTAATGGGTTTGGGGTCGATCTAGTGATGTGATGGACTTTGGTAAGGCTTTATTAGAGGATTGAAATTATTTCTAGGCCAATGATCCCTCTATTATCGATCAACCCACTCATATGGCGAAGATCTATTCACCCATACACGTTACAAGGCTCAACTCTCATTTGTTGCCTATATAAACATATAACTGATAGTGTTCCTCAAGCTCTTCTAGCCATTTAACACCTTGATGTCTCATTGGGCAAACTACTCTCATAGCTCAAAGTGAAAAACATATATCTAGTTCTCTCAAACATTTCATCGAACACTTTCTAGGCATCACTGAGCAAGCAGTTGATTTTAAAGAACTAAACTAGATATAGTAGGAATATATGCCAAAATCTAGCCTAATCATCCATCACAACCCTAGATCTAACCCTAGCCTACCAGATCTCAAGGTTCAAGAAGGATCTACTCACTAAGAGTCATGGAAATCCAAAGACAAGAGTTTGGTCTTTGAGCTCCCATGTTCTTAGATAATAGATCTAGAGAAAGAGATGAAAAGAAAAGATCTAAATCACTCAAAAGTATCAAAAAATTATTACAGTTGTTTAGATCTCAAAATAGATGAAAGAAAAGTAAAGTTGGTCAAAAGTTAAGCATAGTTATGTTCTTGGTTCAATAAGAAGCTATTTATACTAAATAAAAGGAGTATGGGTGCCCTAAAAAGGTTTTCTTCATGTCAAGGTGGGCAGTCGTCGCCCAAAGGCAGGCCACCATCGACCCAGGGGTTGACAGTAGCTCACCTTGGGCAGCAAAGCTGCCAAGGGAGGTTGCTGTCGACCAAAGGTGGCTGATTGTCGACCTAGGGGTCGACAACTGAGCACCTTGACAACTCTTTGTCTCTTCTTCCTCCTCTTGAATTCTCTACTTGATCCCAACTTCTCCCATAGAACTTAGCTCCTTTTGTTCTTGATTTTTAGCTCCAATTCCACCTTGAATCCACATCTAGAGCTTCCATGAATCCATCTTGAAGTTGCACCTACAAATGCAAAGAAAATGATATGCAAATGCAATATGATCCTAAACTAGACTCTAGACTCAAACTCATGGATTCTAAGACTTATGTGCAATATTTACAACCTAAATATAGATGAAACTAAGCTAAAATGCATCAAAATATGCATGAAAATATGTACACATCAACACCCTCAGGCTTGTCATTTGCTTGTCCTCAATCAAACAACAAAGACCAAACCCGGAATTGAGGTTTGCAAGTGGGAACTCAAAACCAAGATAAGAAAACCAACTCTTAGAGTCTAAGCTAAGCATCCATAAACTACCCTATCGCCTATTCCTTTTTACATTCAACTAAGCTTAGGCATGAGTTCTTTACCTATGGGCAATGCATCCATTCGGTTTGGAGTTCAAAGAAGGGTTTGATGTAAAGAATGTGAAAAGAATAGGGTTCTCTTGATTTATAATGGTTTCTCTCAAACAAAAGTAATGCAAGAAAATAGACAAAATTAAGGTGGTAGCCGAACAATTTACGCATACAAAGCATTTACTTCCTTTAGTTGTTCCCACCCCATTGCTTCCTAAGGATCTAGACACTTACTTGATGTACTTCCCATCCTAGATCTAGAAATCATAAACTTTTTATTGAACCAAACTCACTCTTTTTCTTTTTATAGACAACTAGAGATTCTTAAACTTTCAAACTTCTAAGCTACCAACCTTCTTTTAATTTTAAGAGCCACTATCTAATCACTTGGATTCTTTGTTTCTTTTTCTTTTTAAAGGTAGACTCTCTAAGATTTTAGTTTCTAAGGTTAGAGCTTAAACTTAGTACTAATCTCTAGTGCTTTTTTCTTTCATTTCTTTTTCTTATCTTTTTTCGATTTCCTTCTTTCTTTTTCTTATTCTACCAACCTAGGATCATATATGCAATTAGGAGCATCTACTTGACTCAATATACACTAACCATTCCCAAGACTTAGACAAACACAAAATCACAAATATTTTTCCCCTCCTATGACTCTAGTTAGCCTTAAAGTGAGGCTAACTCTAAGGAAGTATCCTCTTTGTCGTTCAACTTCAATTCACTCGGGATTTTGTCCATGTGTGCACTTTCCAAAAGAGGCATCACATATCAAAATAATAAGGGTTTTGAAAGAAAGGTTTAAGGGTTTACAAAGATAGGTAACTACTCTAAAGATGAGAGCAAGCATTTGAGCTAAGAAAGAGTGGTAAAAATGGTTAAAACATAGCTCAAATGTACTGATTTCCCATGGTCAAGTATGGCAAAGCCCATAAGAAAAATGTTAACATTTATTGAAAATCATCTTAGGTAGGAATTGACTCAAAAGATAGCTTACTTCCACAATTGCAAAAACCTTTAAGTGGTTAATTCCAATCACGAATTTTCCTAAGATAAAAAGTGGTCTAGGCAACATCTTACTTCTAGTGAGGCCATTGCTCATTAAACAAAACTTAACTATCTATGAGGTAGTTTCATCATTGTTCCCTATGAAAAATGAAATCATATATGCTCCTAACAAACTAAGTATTTACAAATGGATACAATCTATATGTAAATTTTTCAAAACAAATTGAAAATGTTTTTAGATTTTTTGGTTTTTTATGTCATAACTATCTACAATGCAAGACTCAATATGTAAAGAAAAGAAAACATCAAAACTCAAAATGTAATTAGTACTAAGCCCCTCCCTCGGACTTAAACTTCACCGTCTCAGTGAATTTTAAGCCGTGAGAGTGACCCATAAAAACACAGATATAAAATGAAAATATGCAATGATATATACAAGGGATTGTATGTGTACCTTGGGACAACTCATACATATGAGTGTCTTGTGGATCCAACGGAGGAATCAGACTCATTGTTGTTGCGTTTTGATCTCCGTGGTCGTGATGATGAAGGGCCGACGGGGTCTTTCCCATGTTTCCTCCGGGATGGCTCTTGAAACGACGTCCTCAGTGGTTGCATCCCATGCTCTTGCGGTTCCCGGATTACCAAAGGAGGAAGGGAAACTGAGTGCCTTGGTTATTGATGTCCATGGCAACTCAAGTCTTCATCTTCTTTTTCTTCCTCAGTTGAAGAGACGTAGCAGTTGTATTTTTCATTTTTCTTCATTCTCCTCCACAACTGCGTAATGAAATTTCCTTGTTTTCTTCTGATCTTGTCTTGGTCATTCACCTTCCTTTCTAAGTACATTTTGTACTCACTTCTTTGGTAACCCTCTGGTGGTTCTTGTTGTTGGTACTCGATGTTGAAAGCATTTTCTTCTTCTTCTTGGTTCGGTGGTATCTCGTTGGGGTTGAACTTATAGAGTCTTGGCTCATTCGGTAGGGAGTGATGGTTGACAAGTAGATGTTGAGGTAGACGGAATAAGAGGTTCTCATCCTTTGTTGCAGTTGTGTGCTCTTGTAGTGGCAAGAAGCACGCTTGTCTTTGCCTCTCTTCATCGATGAATAAGTAGATCATCCGGATATTTGTATACCCATGGTAACCATAAAGGAATTTCTTCTTCACTATATGATCCATATCAATCTTTCTTTCTCCTCTTAATCTTCGGAACTATTCAAGATTGACTCCCACATGGAGAAACAACGGAGTGAGGAACCCGCCAATTCGGATCAAAGGCTTTCTCATGGTCCTCAATCTTCATGGTAGTCTAACATCTTGAAGGTGAAGAGACCTCCGTTGTTGACATTGTTTCCCTCGAGGTCTTCCATTATGTCCCCACTTGGTCCCTTCATAACCGTCTTGACACTTTAGAATAACAGCTTTAAACTCAAGGGGCTCACTAGTTTAGGCGAGCTTCTCCCCACAACAGTGTTTCCAAGAAACTCCAAAAGATAACGAATGGTTGGGTTTCGAAACTTTGATAGCTTGGCCGAACCTTCATCATATGATCCAAGTGTTATTCTCTCCCAAAGTATCCTTGATTCAAGTTCATACCCATAACCAAAATCTTCCTTCGTTGGATCGAAGCCATACACTTGACATATCTCCTCAAGGGGTACCTTGTAAAAGTTCTCCTTGATTTTAAACATGAGGTACACGACACTTTCATAAGGATCACATCCTTGTACCATGCTAACCGTTGAGAGGAATTGGAGAGTGGGGTGACCGTAAGTCGGATGGTTTATTGATAGAATTTTCCCCATGTCCATTTTCCTAATCAAGTACTTTACTTGATTGTGAATCTCCATCTCCATCTCCCTCATAATGTCCTCATCCGCCCAAGTTGTTCCAACAAACTTGGCGTTATCTTGGAGATGAAAGTAGAGGCTTGTCTCCTCATCATACCAACTTGCGTAGGTGACATTTGCTTGTTCACTTGAAGCCATTGTGCAGATCTAGAAAAGATAGTAGATATCGTGATTTCAAAATTTCTTTAACAAACAAATGTAAAGACTTAAGAAGGATTTAGCTTTGAATCAATTTTAAACATTCAAGAGCAAGTCATATTAATTCTTGGTTCTTAGCGTACTTCTTTAACCAAAACATTCAATCTAAATGCCATATCAAAAGGATGCACATGGACCGAAATTTTTCTTCAAAAATCACCAAAATATTTGGCCACTTCCAAGCTTAGCATTTTCAAAATTTCACAAATAACCGAATGATGCATATTTCATGAGTAAGATGCCTATAAGATTCAACAAGTGAATGTCCATTTAAATCATTCAAAGACCTTTACTAAATTCGGATAAGTGTGTACTTAGTATAATTTATCCAAATTCAATGGTAATGGACAATGCTCAAGGCTTTCAACAATGAATAACAAGTTAAGCAAGCTTCTAAACATCATAACAATGCAATGGCAAATTCAATAAAGGCTCAAAAACAATCCTTTTAGCTCTTAAAAATCGAAAATATTAAGCATCAAAGGACATCATTCAAAAATCGTAAACTCTTTGAACTCTTCATGTAAATCAAGCATATGTACCATAAATTCAACATAAGAACCAATGAAACTAATTTTCTCCAAAATTATCTCAAGAACACTATTCATAAGCATTATTCATCAAGAATAACAATCCATGATTCAAGCAATTTCGGTTGTTTTTAAGAAGATCTAATCCATGAAAACTCAACAACTAAGCTCTAGCTACCAAGATAACTCACAAAAAAACATCTAACTGACTTCTTCTCATGAAAATCGAAAATCATCATCAAGAAGAGAAGAAGTTTTTATCCATACCTTTGGTTTCTTGATGCAAACATAAATGTGAGAAGTAGAGAACTTGTGAAATGCTTGCAAAAATGGATGATTCTTGTGAAAAATCTCAAGGTTTCTCTTAAAGCTCTCAAGAACACAAAAGCTTAGCTTTAAAGGATGAAAATGTCGATGGTTCAAGCTGAGAGAGAGAGAGAGAGAGAGAGAGNGGAGAGAAAGAGGGAGAGAGAGAGGGAGAGAGAGAGAGAGAGAGAGAGAGAGCTTTAGCTTTTTTAAATAACATGTGTCATTCATGTTTAAATGTCTAAGTTGGTGAAATTTTCAAAATTTGCAAAAGTGGTCCTTAGAAAATTCTTTGATAACCTTTTGGAAAAAGTTTAACAAAAATCACCCTTAAAATCCTTTAAATCAAATTTTAGAGGGAAACTCAAGTTTAGCTTTTGAAAAATTAGGACCAAAGGTTTTGAAATTGGATAAAATATGGTTTATTTTTCCTCAAATCAAGCTTTTGCGAAATCACTCTCGAAATTCGTTTAAGGTGGTGAAATGCAAATAAAATGCTTGAATTCAAGAGAACTTACCTTAGCCAATGTTATGCTTTTAAGTATTAAGTCATAGTTACTTGTTGGAAATGTTAATCCATTACTCCATTTTGGCTTTGATCCTTGCTTTGATTAGTTCTCCCTTGACACCTAAGCTTAGAGTAAAAGAATGTCTTTGGAACAAGGTTTTCCCAAGACATAATTATCATTATTGAAATTAAAAGCATGAAAGACTAAAGACTTAAAAAGAAATATTTACAAAGGATATGCATGAGATTGCCTCTCAAGTGCGCTTGTTTAAGGTCATTAGCTTGACCGTTCTTCTTCCTTTTAGTTGCTGAAATGAAGGACAATCCTTTCAAAGTCGGATCCTATCGGTGTCTTCTTTGTCGCATAATCCCTTATCTTGAAGAAGTTAGCAACTCCTTTACTTTTGTAGACATTCGAGTTGTAGCCACTTTTGAAACTTGGAGATCCAAGTTCTTTCATGTCTATTCCTCTATCTACCTTCTCATCATGAATCCTAGGCATTTCTTTTGCCTCTCATTGGTACATTGTACCACAATACCCAATGTCTTTATCAAGTTCAATCATAGGGTAAGATACTCCTTTATCAACATATTTCAATGTCAACTTCTTTGCTTCACAATCGATTATGGCACCCATAGTTAACAAGAAGGGGGTTCCGAGTAGAATTGAGAATTTAGCTTGGTGGGATTTTTTATCTATTACCACAAAGTTACTCTCCCCATAAGTGTTTCCCACTCTTAGACTCACGTTTTCCAACCTTCCCATTAGAAGTTTACGTGTAGCATCTCCCAAAAGTACGGGATTATCCCCTTCTTTGATTTCACCTTCCAAACCAAGCTCCTTTACACGGTCTAGAGAGATCACGTTTAAGCTAGCTCCGGTATCCGCTAGAGCATTCTCAAATTAGGAACCTTTTAGAGCACAAGGCACTACGAACCTTCCTTCATCATTGCTCCTTTTTAAGAACTTCTTTCCCACTATATATAGTGGGATATTGTTAGCTTGAAGCACCTTCTCTACCCTCTCTATGGTGGCCAATTTCTTCTCAAGCTTTTCATTAACTCTTGCATCGGTTTTGGACATCTCATACCATTCTTGTGGGATGTCTAAATCGTCCTCATGTTTCATTTTATGATAGAGCACCCCTAAGATCACCTTCTTATAACATCGAGGGTATGGTAAGCGGTACTTTGTAGAAGTATAATCCAAGATGGAGAATTCCTCTTCACTTATGTCCATCTTACTAGGCTCACCGCTAGGAGGTCTTTGTTTTTCATCCTTTTTCTCAAATGTCTCTTTCCTTTAGATATTGGTTTCTCTTCTTCTTTGAAGATTTCCCTTTCCTTAGCTTCCTCGAAAACCTCTTCCTTAATAGCCTTATCAATGATCAAAGGCTCATCTTCTTCTTTGTCAATTTCGACATCTCATTTAGCCAAAGGAGTGTCCTTTTCTCAAACTCCTTTTCAATCTGAGCACTTTTCTCTTCAATTTCAAGATCAAATTCAACATGACCTTCCTTAACATTCAGGTTTCCAACCAAATCCACATCCAAGCAATCAACAATCTCATTAAGAGGATTCAAAAATAAATTCTCAAAGTCATCAATAATCTTCTACTCTTCAATAGTAAAGACAATATTGTCTCATGGTTGAGGAGTGTGGTCGATCTCTTTTAAGAAAGTGTTGCAAAAGTCTTTGCTTGATTCTCCTTTCACTTTAGCTACTCCTTTTCTATTACGATCTGAGATCACTTTTTGGAGTTGAGAATCTATTACCTTAACATGTGAAGCAAGAGCTTCATGCTTGATGTTCATGTCTCGGTAGATAGACTCTATCTTCACATTCATTTCCCCAAAATTCTTGTTGAGCTCGGCTTTTGTCTTATTTTGTCTTTCTACTAGCTTCTTAAACATAGCACGATTCTCTTCTTCTTTGGTAGGAACGGCTTGTTGTTGAGGCTTTTGGTAGTAGCCTTGCTTAGATTGGTATTGGTACCTTTGTTGGTTAGTCTTAGGAGGATAGACTTGATCTTGGGGATTCTCCACATAAGTGCTTCAGTAGGATTAGTTGTTATTGTTGAAAGACTTGTATCCATGGTTGAAGGGTTTTTGGTAGTACCCTCCTTAGATGTAGCTCACTTCTTCTTGGTTTTCATCTTCTTGTCCTTCGACTTCGGTTTCCGCAAAGTGAACACTTCTTCTTATTTGTTGAATGAGCCTATCAACCTTGTCACTAAGCTCCTTGATCTTGTCTTCCTTAGATCTTGTGCTTCTCACCGTTCTATCAAAATCATTCCCATCGCAATTGTCGCTTTGGGTGATATTGTCTATGAGTTTCTCTCCTTGATCGGCAGAAATCTAGCAAAGCTGGAGGCGGTGTTCAAAGCCAAGCGGTACTTCTCATGGATACCTCTATGGAAAATTTAAAGTAGGTTGCCCTTGGTGATACCATGGTGAGGAAAACTCCTTATGTACCCATTGAAGCATTCCCAAGCTTCATATAATGACTCCATTCCTCCTTGCTTGAAGGTAGAGATCTAATTCTTTTCTTTGCCATCCTTTAGGGCGAGAAAAACTTAGCAAAGAATCTCCTCTTACACTCGTCCCATATTGTGATAGAAGATGTCACAACGCCTTTCTCCCATTGAGATGTTTTGTCTCCAAAAGAGAATAGAAACAAAGTCAATTTGATGATGTCCTCCGGCACTCCGTTAATCTTTACCGTTCTGGTTAACTTTTCAAAGTTGTCCAAGTGCTCTAGAGGGGTTTCCAACGCAAGATCAAAGAATCTAGCATTTTGCACCATATTGATCAAGCTTGACTTGATCTCAAAGTTGTTGTTCCGGATTGGTGGTGGTCTTATACCCATTCTTACGCCATTAGTGAATGGCTCATTGCTTTCTCCAATCCTCGGTTCTTCTCTAGGGAAGTGGAATGGACGATTCCCTTGGTCTTCTTGACAAAAGAAATTCCCATGATTAGGAGGGGCAATTCATTCTTGTTGAGGGTTCTCCATAGGTGGAGGATTCTCTTTTCCAACTTCTTGATTCATACCCAACCTTCTTAGATAGGCTTGTCTTTCTCTAGCTCTTCTTTGTTTTGATTGTTGTCTTTCAATGATTGTTGGATCAATGTCAAGAAGTCTTGTATTTGGCTCACTTCTTGATATTGTTATCATGTACCTTCAAAAATCAGAGAAAATCAACAAAAAAGGTAGACTCTTAAATAAAATAAGCAAAAAGATAAATCCTAGTCCTTGAATCCTAGAAATCTCTTTGAAGATCCTAGCTAAAGCCTAAATCCAACAGCAACAGTGCCAAAACTTGACGTGGGTTGGTTTTTCGAAGTTTAAAATTTGTAAACCTAAACCCTACTTTCAATCATGCAAGAGAACGGGGTCAATCGTAGTACTTTAGGGTCGCCCAAGGATTTGAAGGCTTGACTAGTAGAACCTACGCAAAGGGAATACACTAAGAATCCTAGTCTAGGTGGGCGAATTAGATGGGGATTGTCACGGGTCTCCACTAAATCTAATGATCAACAAGACCAAACATAATGAAGATGCATAAAAGAAAGCAATAATTAGACAAGCAAGTAAGTAAAGCGATAAAAGAATGAACTTGGATGTAAACAATAAAAATTTAGGGTCTTGAGATAATGGTAATGGGTTCGGGGTTGATATAGTGATGTGATGGACTTTGGTAAGACTATGTTAGAGGATTCAAGCTATTTTCTATGCCAAGGATCCCTCTATTATCGATCAAACCACTCTCGTGGCGAAGATTTATTCACCGATACACGTTACAAGGCTCAACTCTCATTTGTTGCCTATCTAAACATGTAAGTGATAATGTTCCTCAAATCCTTCTAACCATTTAACACCTTTATGACCCATTGGGAAAATACTCTCATAGCTCAAAGTGAAAAACATAGATCTAGTTATCTCAAGCATTTCATCGAATTCTAGGCGTCAATGAGCAAGCAATGGGTTTTAAAGAATTAAACTAGATCTAGTAGGAATCTATGCCAAAATCTAGCCTAATCATCCATCACAACCCTAGATATAACCCTAGCCTACCATATCTCAAGATCCAAGAAGGATCTACTCACTAAGGGTCATGGAAATCCAAAGACAAGAGTTTGGTCTTTGAGCTTCCATGTTCTTAGATAATAGATCTAGAGAAAGAGATGAAAAGAAAAGATCCATATCACTCAAAAGTATAAAGAAATTATTACAATAGTTTAGATCTCAAAATAGATGGAAGAAAAGTAAAGTTGATCAAAAGTTAAGCATAGTTAGGTTCTTGGTTCAACAGGAAGTTATTTATACTAAAAGGAAGGAGTATGGGTGCCCTAAAAAGGGTTTCTTCACGTCAAGGTGGGCAGTCGTCCCCCAAAGGCAGACCACCATCGACTCAAGGGTCGACAATAGCTCACCTTGGGTGGCAAAGCTGCCAAGGGAGGCTGCTATCAACTCAAGGTGGATCACTATCGACCTAGGGGTCGACAACTAGGCACTTTGACAACTCTTTGTCTCTTCTTCCTCCTCTTGAATGCTCTACTTGATCCCATCTTCTCCCATAGCATTTAGATCCTTTTTTTCTTGATTTTTAGCTCCAATTACACCTTGAATCAACATCTAGAGCCTCCATGAATCCATCTTGAAGTTGCACCTACAAATGCAAAGAAAATTATATGCAAATGCACTATGATCCTAAACTAGACTCTAGACTCAAACCTATGGATTCTAAGACTTATATGCAATATTTATAACCTAAATGTGGATGAAACTAAGAAAAAATGCATCCAAATATGCATGAAAATATGTACACATCAATTTTGGAGGCTTGAATCATGATCAATGTGATCGAATAAGCATTTGCTAAGCGGTCTGAATCCTGTCGGATAAGTACTTGGACGACACGGTTTAGCTACTGTGTCTTGGATCGGGTGATGAGACCGGATGATTCGGCTAAGGCATCTTTTGGATCCAGCTGCTCCTCAGCTTCAGGTTCCTCAGGTACAAGCTGTTCGCCCGCGGGTTCCGAGACCTCATGGTCGTTGGCCATGATCACATCATCCCCTCCCAGTTGAAAACGATTTTTCCTCAAATCAGAATCATCAGAAACTTCTGCACGAAAAGGGACTAAGTTAGTAACATTTAAAGACGAACTCACGACATACTTACCTTAAAGATTGAGTTCGCATGCATTGTTGTTGATTTTCTTTGTTATCTTGAACGATTCATCCATGTACAATATGAGCTTGGGTTTTCTTGAAGCTCTCTTTAAATCAGCATAACCTGTAAAAAGCAAAATAGGACAATCGAAATAATCATAAAGTAAAAGTCTTATTCCAAAAGTATTCTTGCTCGGATTCGGTTTGAAATTAGAATCAGATGGGGATTCTTTAATCGGCTGGAAGTAGTTTACGTCTTGATTTTTATTCTTGTCCAAATCAGGTGGCTTGGATCGTTTGTCTTCGCCTTTCCTTTGGGTTCCTCCCGTGCGCTTTATAGTTATCCTTAAACCTGCATTGGGCACTTCGGAAAAAGATAAGCGAATCATATCTGCATGATCAGAAATAAGGAAATTGTTGAGATCATAAACTTCTACCTTAGCACGTTCAAACTTTCCTGGTTGCCAAATGTAGGCTTGCATTGTTCTGGACTTGGAAATTTCAAAGTCAGACGAATGTAGGATCGATCGGTTTGTAGAGTTGATGACTTTCAGCTTCGAATTGATTTTGGCTTGAAACTTGTTTGTAGTCGTTCCCTGGTGGCTTACAAATCTGGAACATGTTTTATCGTAGCTTGATTCATTCGGTTTTGATCGGAATAGCCTTTGAAGTGCGCATATGTTCAGATTGCGAAAATCCAGATTAGATTCACCGGATTGTAAAATCCATAACTTTCGTGTCTAAGTAGTTGTGGCATTGATTTCAGTTCGTCGTGAAGCTATGATGCGTTAGCTTTCCAAAACAGTTGAATTCGGTTCTTAACTCCTTATGGTCGGAGAGATATGCTTCCCAGAGTGCTCATATGTCAAAGCTCTTTTTTTACAGATTTTGTGATCCGGTGGTTGCGGCTCCAATTCGGCCAATGATTCTTTGGGGATGCTCATATCATCATCATAATCTTCCCTTTCGGACAGATTAGCTTTCAAGATAGATCGATATGTACCCAAAGAAAGCAAATTAGGCTTATTTCTATTATTGGAGTCGAGATAATTACCTTGGGTCCTTTGTTTTGGAGTCGATTGAAAACTGATTTCGTCCGATGATGTATTCACATTTTATCGATTTTCACTGCGGTTTTCGTACGAGAATTACGGTTTTTAGTATGTATTCGGATCGCTTTTGCGCGGTTTG